>VYZU01038768.1:67015-89737 GCA_013401355.1 Ceyx cyanopectus
CTATCTGAAGTCTGCTGCCCTGAGTTCTGAAGTTCTGTAGTGCTTCTTGGATGCCATTCAGATAAGCAGAGGACAATTTTCTCAGTACCTCTAGCAACTGTTTGTTTTTTTAGAGGAGGCAGTATTCTTTTTTAAACATGACCACCATATAAGCCTAGGTTTCTCTAGAGGTTTCATAGAGGTTATGAAAATAATTGATGCTATTTTGGATTACACATCTTTCATTGGTTCAACACAGAAAGATTTGGAATTCTTTAAATTTAAATACAATTTATGATTCTTTGTAACTTGTGAGATGTACAGAATGTAAATCAGTGCTCACTTTAGCTATATAGAAATTATATAGAAAAATCTTCCATGGGGAAAATTTATACTAAAAAGCAATGACAGCCCTTTCAGTCTGTCTGAAAATACCTCCTGAAAAGAACATTATGGAGAAAAACTAACTTGTTCTGCAATGTCAAGGTTGTAGCCATCTGTTAAAGCCTGAGAAATGAGTGTCCAGTTTGCATATCTAAACTACCACAACATAACAGTAACTGATTGCTTTTTTGGTAACTTTCAGTCGTATAGGATGTTGAAAACAATACTAAATAGGGTGCATTTCAAGACAAGACCTACATTCATTATATAATTCTCACTCATGGCCTGGGCACAGATTTAATGCAATAGTTATGTGGACTAATGAGGCATGAAAACATGGGAAAATACCATGAAAAATTAACCAAACAGTCCATAAAGTCAATTCTGATTTCTAATTTTTGTAGCTCTTTTGTATTCTATATACCTGGCTTGCCAGAAATCTTTATATCATTCCATAATTTATGCTATAGGATTATTTGGTTGGGGTTATAGACCTTTTAGCATTATGGTGAACTGTTGTGGGTTTGTTTCAAAAGAGACTTTTACAGATGATCAGGCACAAGTCTAGTCACTTAATTTTGCTTTAATCTTATGAATGATTCCACAAAGGTCAGGGGTAAGTCTTCAATACAGAAGCCTGACAAAAAGAAACAACCAGAGATAGACCCAACAGAGCAACTGTTGAAAGCATCCAAAAGGAAATCATGAATATGTCAATAATGTTTCCAGATCTCTCTATCACCTTCATACCATTGATCATATTTTCTTAGAAAAAACCTCAACACCCATCAATCAAACTCCATGAGAATACATCTTCATCAAATAAGGGCACAGAGTGCTTTTTACTATCACAGATTGCTTCCTGTAATTGTGCAGGTGGGCTGCTGAATTGCTCCCTTGCTGAGGGCCAAGCTGACAGGGATTTGTGCTCTAGATGTGATTAGCCAAGTCTTTGCCTGTGCTTCAACATCTGTGATTCAAACCCATTCTTTAAAAAAAGGGCATCACATGCTCCCATTGCAGTGCTTCATCATCCCCAGACAAATTCCAGATGCTGTTGTTTTCTTCAAATGCATAACCAATTTGTTGTGTGGCAGCAGCAGCAGCACACACAGCTTTTCTACTCACACTTCAAGTGAGTGATTACTGCTTACTAAGCCTTGGGAAATCTGTTGCTAATTCTACAGGGGTTCCCCATTGGGCTGGCAATAACACAGTGCAGGTAGACTACTAGATAAATACCTAAGGAATTCTCACTTTGCTGTTGATGATGAATGCCTTTTGTTTTTCTCAATGCCATCCTCCCACAGTGTTTTTTTTTTGTCAGAATACACTGAAAGCAGGTATGGCCACAGTGCCTTTCAGACACCATGCTAGAGAAAAGCAAAAGCTGCAGTGCTGCTTAGAGCTGTTCTCTGGACACTCCAATAACCCAACAGGCTTTGCTCTCTGAAGGACTTTACAGTGTGTCCTCCCTCAGTGCCAGACTGGAGTCCTGTGTCTCAGCCAGACAAGGGCTGCAGAAACTCAGTGATCCCCCTCTGCACACTTCCTGGCAACAGCCAAAACTGAAGGGATTTAATTGCATTTAGGGTAAGTGTTATGAAAATGACACTACATTAGCAGCAAAAATGTAGGTTCCAGTTCTTCACAGTTCCCTGGTTGCAGTAAAAATAAGCCTCTTCAGTAGATAATCAAAGTAGTAAATAATCCTCTATCCAAATTGAATTTTATTGCAGAATTCTGTAGGTTTGCATTAGTGTAAATATTACATTTCCATCTCAATAGCTTCTTTACACAGGCTGGGCCAGATGTGCATCTGGTATAAGTTAACCTTTCTTGTTGATGCTATAAAAGACAGGAAGATTTCTATCAGGCATCTAGAAGTTAAGTGAAACTAACCAGTTTGTTCTAAAAAGAGGGATTCAGGCTGATCCCTACCTGGAACAAGTAATGAAAAATGAGAAATAAATAATGTTTTCTCTCCTCTTCTACAGTATTGTACACCTATNTCTTTCATTGGTTCAACACAGAAAGATTTGGAATTCTTTAAATTTAAATACAATTTATGATTCTTTGTAACTTGTGAGATGTACAGAATGTAAATCAGTGCTCACTTTAGCTATATAGAAATTATATAGAAAAATCTTCCATGGGGAAAATTTATACTAAAAAGCAATGACAGCCCTTTCAGTCTGTCTGAAAATACCTCCTGAAAAGAACATTATGGAGAAAAACTAACTTGTTCTGCAATGTCAAGGTTGTAGCCATCTGTTAAAGCCTGAGAAATGAGTGTCCAGTTTGCATATCTAAACTACCACAACATAACAGTAACTGATTGCTTTTTTGGTAACTTTCAGTCGTATAGGATGTTGAAAACAATACTAAATAGGGTGCATTTCAAGACAAGACCTACATTCATTATATAATTCTCACTCATGGCCTGGGCACAGATTTAATGCAATAGTTATGTGGACTAATGAGGCATGAAAACATGGGAAAATACCATGAAAAATTAACCAAACAGTCCATAAAGTCAATTCTGATTTCTAATTTTTGTAGCTCTTTTGTATTCTATATACCTGGCTTGCCAGAAATCTTTATATCATTCCATAATTTATGCTATAGGATTATTNTTAGCAATGAAATACTTGCATCTGGGTTTATATAATCATACTTTAAAATGGAATTAGATCCTTGTTTTGGACTTTACATTCCATAAAAGAGTGAAAATAGGAAAATACAGTTTTTCTTCATCAGCAAAAGGAGACTTTAATCTTTTCTTGAAACGCTCTTTTCTTTACACCACAGATGAATTGCACAGACATAGAGCTGCTGCTGAAGGAGCTGCAAACACCTTGTGGAATCCTTTCTCCAAGAAATCTCAGTCCATGCAGTCAGAAAAGAGATGAGAGATGAGGTACATAACTAAGAATTGTAACAGGACAATTTAAAAAATTAAGTTAAATGAGTAATTATTAAATGATTGTAAATAAGAAAATAAATAAAGACTATACAGGCCACAGAAAGTTGTAGGTAATAATTAGATTTTCTCTTTCTGGAGCATTTAGATTGTAAATAGCCCAAGTGTTTCTGCTGTATATGATTTAATTTTAGAAACTTCAGTTGCAACCAGGGAACATTCTATTTTAAAAAATAGTTAACATTCAATTTTGTTTTACCTTTCCACATTATTTTCTATATGAAGTTTTAAAACGTAACTGACTGGATTTATTTGTTTTGGAATAAATCTCTTTGAGGAGTCTGTCTGGAGCATGAAGTTAGGATTAGAGGAGTCAGTGGAAATAACTGAATGTATCTGCTTATCTATGACAAATATAACAAATATTACTATTAAATCCTGCATCTTTTTCTGCTTACCATTCTTGAGACTCCCCAGGGAATGTTTTTGTGATGTTTGTTGCAATGTTGTTATGAAAAGATGAATGACTACATTCAGAAGAACGTCAGGGAAGAGTAAACTAAACTTTTTATTGTACCTAAAAATAGACATTTATTGTACCTAAAAAACCAGACAACAAGTTATCATGGTATGGAGTAAGAAAAAAAGAAAATTAAGGTTTCTAATAGTAATTTAGCATTTCTGTTCAACAGGCAAACAGCATTTCCAGTTTGATTCCACTGATGAGATGATTACAATTCTTTCACTCTATACTTATTTTTACAGTGATGGCTTGTCAGCTTTCAAACTGAATTTTACCTTTGCTCTTGTATATTTTAAGTCTTTTATGATGCCTCAGTATGAGGAAGATTTAAAATGTCACCCAAGTACCAAACAGGCCGTTTCATCTCTGAAAGAATAAACTGAGGTAGAACACAATTCAAGAAAGTTTCCAGGAGAGGAAACAGAAACCTGGCTGTTTATTCATAGCCAGATGTCCTTGTCTCTTTCTCTGGCTGTTTGCATTAGACCTGGCTCAGCTTTCTCCTTGTTTGGCATTGGCAAGCATGAATGAATATTGGGGTTGCTGTTGCCCAGTGGTTGCATGTAAATGATTCTGGGGAGAGGTAGCTGGACTTCCACACCCATTTTTGCATTTTAGCAGATACTCTGAGATTTCATAGCCAGATAAACCATGGCATACTGCTTAATACGTGTCACTGCCTTCATTCATCCAGCTAAAGTTCTGGTGTATGTAAGGGGATTGCANCTCCCAAGTATCTGATGCAAAGAAGAAAAAGGCCAAATAGATTGTTTTAAGACAAGTTATCTTTCAGGTCTGTGCATGGAAATGTTCCTATGGAATTAGGACTGATAAATTGCATTTTAGGATTTTAAGGACAACCCAATGATAGATGTTTGCCTTAAAGAGTATGTCCAAATGTTCACAGTTTTGTTAATGATTTAGTGCAGGATCCCTTGACACTGAAGCTGGTGTGAAGCACAGTGTAGAGAAACACATCCAAAGCAAGGCCTGCAGTCTGCACATCAATTTCTCATCAGCCTTCTGAGGTCCCTTCAGAGCATCATTAGCCCTTTCTATTAAGCAACCTCTGGCAATAGTTCAGGTCTAAACTTTTCCTCTGAAATAACTCAGTATAATTTAAATAAATAATCCTGTAAATAAACATTATACCCCTCTTTTAAAATGCTCTTTAAAACGTTGTCTCTCCTTTTTCATGCTTAATGGCCTAGAAGACCTTGATTTAATCTTCTCATGTTTTTCATTAAACAGCACCTACTTCTGCTTCATTTCTTGTTTTTCAAAACCAGGGCACGTTAAGGGTTCCCTAGCAACACCAAAACACACTTTTTCCTTGGAGCTGCATCTCTGTAGTCTAAAGCACTGAAATCATGACCTTTTAGCTACAGCTTGTCCTGAGATTAATTAAGAGCATTTAAAAATAATAATGATAAAGTTTAGCACGTTCTTTGATATGCAGAAAGCCAAATGCTTTTATTTACTCCTGTAAGGAGGCCAGATCTTGAGCTTTCTACACTTAGATTAGCAATGAAATACTTGCATCTGGGTTTATATAATCATACTTTAAAATGGAATTAGATCCTTGTTTTGGACTTTACATTCCATAAAAGAGTGAAAATAGGAAAATACAGTTTTTCTTCATCAGCAAAAGGAGACTTTAATCTTTTCTTGAAACGCTCTTTTCTTTACACCACAGATGAATTGCACAGACATAGAGCTGCTGCTGAAGGAGCTGCAAACACCTTGTGGAATCCTTTCTCCAAGAAATCTCAGTCCATGCAGTCAGAAAAGAGATGAGAGATGAGGTACATAACTAAGAATTGTAACAGGACAATTTAAAAAATTAAGTTAAATGAGTAATTATTAAATGATTGTAAATAAGAAAATAAATAAAGACTATACAGGCCACAGAAAGTTGTAGGTAATAATTAGATTTTCTCTTTCTGGAGCATTTAGATTGTAAATAGCCCAAGTGTTTCTGCTGTATATGATTTAATTTTAGAAACTTCAGTTGCAACCAGGGAACATTCTATTTTAAAAAATAGTTAACATTCAATTTTGTTTTACCTTTCCACATTATTTTCTATATGAAGTTTTAAAACGTAACTGACTGGATTTATTTGTTTTGGAATAAATCTCTTTGAGGAGTCTGTCTGGAGCATGAAGTTAGGATTAGAGGAGTCAGTGGAAATAACTGAATGTATCTGCTTATCTATGACAAATATAACAAATATTACTATTAAATCCTGCATCTTTTTCTGCTTACCATTCTTGAGACTCCCCAGGGAATGTTTTTGTGATGTTTGTTGCAATGTTGTTATGAAAAGATGAATGACTACATTCAGAAGAACGTCAGGGAAGAGTAAACTAAACTTTTTATTGTACCTAAAAATAGACATTTATTGTACCTAAAAAACCAGACAACAAGTTATCATGGTATGGAGTAAGAAAAAAAGAAAATTAAGGTTTCTAATAGTAATTTAGCATTTCTGTTCAACAGGCAAACAGCATTTCCAGTTTGATTCCACTGATGAGATGATTACAATTCTTTCACTCTATACTTATTTTTACAGTGATGGCTTGTCAGCTTTCAAACTGAATTTTACCTTTGCTCTTGTATATTTTAAGTCTTTTATGATGCCTCAGTATGAGGAAGATTTAAAATGTCACCCAAGTACCAAACAGGCCGTTTCATCTCTGAAAGAATAAACTGAGGTAGAACACAATTCAAGAAAGTTTCCAGGAGAGGAAACAGAAACCTGGCTGTTTATTCATAGCCAGATGTCCTTGTCTCTTTCTCTGGCTGTTTGCATTAGACCTGGCTCAGCTTTCTCCTTGTTTGGCATTGGCAAGCATGAATGAATATTGGGGTTGCTGTTGCCCAGTGGTTGCATGTAAATGATTCTGGGGAGAGGTAGCTGGACTTCCACACCCATTTTTGCATTTTAGCAGATACTCTGAGATTTCATAGCCAGATAAACCATGGCATACTGCTTAATACGTGTCACTGCCTTCATTCATCCAGCTAAAGTTCTGGTGTATGTAAGGGGATTGCAGCAAGCAGTTCCCATCTGGAAAGGGGAGATTACATCCTGGTTACCAGTATGAATCAATTAATTGTTCAGAAAAATCCCAGAAGATGTGATTCCAGTTGCTCTTTGCAAGAAGAAGGAATAAAAGGCTATGGTTAAGAAAAGACCAAGTGATGTAGAAGTTCATAGCTAGACAAGAAGTATTTTGATTTATTAGGAGAGAATGTCAAGCTTTCAATTAGGAGCTCTGAAAGGTACTTGAGAGATAAATGGCCATGTAGCACTGAACTTTAAACACCAACAGGCTCTTTACCACCCTATTATATTCTGGAGTAGAAGCAGCTCTAATCAAAAGTGAAATGCCAACATGCAATTATGGCCACGTTGCATGACAAGGACTTTCAGTGGGGGCAAAGGGACAATAACCCCTGCACACCCCTGGTGAATTTATGCAGGCAGCCCCTACACACCCCATTCTTCAAAGCCTTTGACTACCTAGGAAGGATTTGAATTCATGCTTTCTCATCTTTTTGCAGATGAGAAATCTGAGTACAGGTTCACAGCCTGGTCTTCAGAGTTCAGGGAAGAGTCCAGTCTAATCCAAGAAGATTAGAGCCCATGAATATTCAGGAACTTTGCAAAGTGAGAGCCTGGGAGAGAGGAGCAATCCTCACAGGCTGGCCTGGGAACGGGATGTTGCTCTGGTAATACAGAGTGTTTTAATCACAAAGCATTTCCACTTAAACAAAATGAGACCCAGGGGGTGATCAGGAAAAAGACTGGCTCCTTTATTTGACAGATTTCTAAATGGATTATGTTTATGTTTGGCTGAATTATTTATCCACCTCTGGAAACTCAGGGAAGACTGGAGATGAACTCAGTAGACAGTGTGACTGAGTGAATTCAGTGAGGTTTTCATTGAACTCAGGAATATTTGGGTCATGTTCTCACAATCCAGTTTCCTCCAAAATTGCTCCTTGGCCCTAACATCCCTGAAACTGAAATTGTTGAAACTGAAATCTCTTAGCAGATATCAGAATTTCACCTAACAGTACTGGCCAGGTCCAACTGCACATAAAGGATGAACTGATGTCAGAGGAAGAAATACATTTTGCCCTTGGGGAGTCCACTGTGAAAACTTCAAACCTGCAGAGGTCTGTGGTGCCATGGAGGTGTTTACCCTGAGGAGGTGAGAACTTTGGTCCAGTGATACTGAGATTTGGCTGTAGGGCTGAATTCAGCCAGCTGTGTCTATCAAGTGCCTATAAATGTGAAGACCATCTGGCTTTGATTGCAGATACTTAACAGTTTTGAATATCAGGACAAAATTCTAGACAGGGGTGCCTAGAGCTTCAGAAGAGCACAAGTGGAGATGACAATCCCCTGGCAATTAGGAATAAGGTGGAAGACCCTCTAATTATTCAGCATAGTGGCCAACAAGATCAACTGCTCTTCCTGACCCTCCTCTCCAGGTGACCCTGCCTCTCTTGGATGCCATCTCTTCAGCCAAAAGAAATGAAGTAATGATATTAGAAGAGTCCTGGCTGATTTCATAAAGTAAGAATATAGTCACAAATTGCTTGAAGTCTTATTTTTTTGACACAAGAACTCTGTTCTTTACACATGAGTACTTCAAATCTGATGAACTAGAAAGTGTTTCCCCTCAGGAGAAATGGAACTCAATTTTAGCCATTTGGAATGGTAATAATTAAAAATATCAGACACTGATTTGCACTGCAGCAGCATGAAAAACATGTTCTATTTACAGGGAGCAGCTGTGCATATTATTATGAGAATTTTTCATTTTCAGTACATGGTATCCAGATATTGTTAAATAGAGTGTCTTCTGCTACTTGTGTTGCTTTTACCTTGCAGCTGATTCATCAGGTAATAATATATATTAATTTTAAAAGTTTACTTATAGGACCTCAAGTATAGTTGAATAACTCTGAAATAAAATATCTCTGTACACAAAAGGAACAAAAAATATCCCTGGAGCATACCCAGACTTCATTTACTGTATCTCCAAACAAAACTTTTCCTCTGTGCACAGCTATGTGGCTGCACATATTCATGTTAATAGTGTCATTAATCTTCCCAGCAGTAATCTCTACTTCTCAGCTTTTTCACATTCAGCACCTGGGTCAAATTTGACCTGACAAGTTTGTCCTTGAATATTATCATTTACAAAGCCTGTGTTAAAAAAAATCCATGTATTATCAGAACTGCTGTGTTTTATCACATAACTGCCACCAGCTCTTGCCTGAAATAGTTCATTTGCAAAGCTGTTGCCACCAAACTGTGGAAACCAACCATCAGTCAAAGGCTTGTTTTACTCTTTTTTTAATAGCAATAGCAAATGAACTGCAGATGGAGCACTGTTTATACTTTCCCATCATCTCTGGAGTTCCTGGAACTTTTGCTGTGATGTCATTATATTTGAGCAGGATATAGAAAAAGCAGCAACACTGGAAATTATTTATTGACTGGGTTAGGGCCATATTGTCTTGTACTGTAGGAATGACATCAAAGTGCTTGAAATGCAAAGCTACATGGCCTCAGTTTTCATGTAGACCTATAGTGGACATATCACATGGGAAAAAAAAGAGTTTGATATATCCATGACCAAATAGAAATAGGAATAACTTGTTCTTAGATTTTATGTAGCTTCACATCAGAAGAAACTTTTGTTTGTGGTGTATATCTGAAATCTCACTGAAATGTTGGCATTTCTGGCTGGGACAGATGAGTTCTGTCAGATGAAGGTGTATGGTTTATTACATTCCCACTGTCAGATGTTTATCCCTTCTTTCTGCTGAAGTTACACTGCAGGAGTTACAGAAGTGAACAACTACAAGTCCAATTTTGCCAAACTGCAAATTAAAGAAGCTGCAGGACTGGCATGTGTTTGCCACAGGACAACCACCTCTGGCACAGGTGGGTGGACAGCTGAGAGTAGTAATGCCTTAAAACACAACACTAAATCATCAGTGCCTGTCTGGCTCACCCAGAGATGGAGAAGCAACAACTCTCAGCAGCAACTGGTTTTACAGAATCATAGAATTTTAGGGGTTGGAAGGGACCTTTAAAGGTCCTCTAGTCCAAACTCCCTGCAGTGAGCAAGGACAGTTGCAACTAGATTGTGTTGCTTAGAGCCCCATCCAATCTGACTTGGAATGTTTCTAGGGATGGGGAATCTACCATCTCTCTGGGCAACCTGGACCAGTGTCTCACCACCCTCATTGTAAAGAATTTCTTCTTTAGATCCAGTCTAAATCTATTCTCTTTTAGTTTAAAACCATCATCCTCTGTCCTGTTGAAACATGTCCTGTCAGGAATCTTGATCCTAGGTACTGCACCTATAGCAAAACAGTTTTGCCTTCCCCATGGTGCCAGAGCACCTCTACTGCCTTTGTTCTCTGTCACTGTACAGGGCATCACTAACATGGTTATTCAAACCACATCTGAAATGGTGATCTTTGCTGACAGAGAACATTGCACTAGGCTCCCATGGCTTGCTGGCCACTTTTGCAGTTAGTAGTACAAAGCCCTTGCTAGACAATGAGGAAGTAATACTGTGAAGAAAGCCTGTTTTCTGGCCAAGCAGACAAAGTTCCTTTTGTGATACCATAACCTTGATTTGTTTTCTTTATCACTGCTTGCGTGCTTTCCAGCTCTGTTATCAGCCTCTCACAATGGCTCACTCACTGATGGGACTTCCAGAGTCCCTGCTGCCAGTGCAGGTGAATGGCTGAAAGCCTGGCACAGAAGGAGACTGAATGAATGCTGCTTTGCTTTATGCACAACACACCCCAGCTAGCTCAGATGACTTGGAGAATTCACACTGAGGGTTTGGCCAGGTCCATCCCAGCCCCTTTTCCTGGCTCCAAAGTGCTCTGGGTCAGCCCTGGGTGGGGTGCTAACAGATGGATCAGTGCTGACTGTACCCAGCAGGTGTCTGTCACTTAGATTAACTATAAAGCTGATCTCTCTCCAGTCTCCAGGTTGGTTGCCCTGAAGAGGGGTGGGGGTGGGGTGGGGTGATGGTTGTTTTGCCTCTGAGTTACTGCAGCTGGGCCTGGGTAGCAGAGATGTGACCTGCACAAGAGCAAGGAGTGTGGAAAGGCCTAATCCTAGGTAAGAAGCTAAGGCTGGTCTAGTATAAACTCATTAAAAAAGTGAAAGTTTAGCTAGATTTCATTCCCTTCNAGCTTTTTCACATTCAGCACCTGGGTCAAATTTGACCTGACAAGTTTGTCCTTGAATATTATCATTTACAAAGCCTGTGTTAAAAAAAATCCATGTATTATCAGAACTGCTGTGTTTTATCACATAACTGCCACCAGCTCTTGCCTGAAATAGTTCATTTGCAAAGCTGTTGCCACCAAACTGTGGAAACCAACCATCAGTCAAAGGCTTGTTTTACTCTTTTTTTAATAGCAATAGCAAATGAACTGCAGATGGAGCACTGTTTATACTTTCCCATCATCTCTGGAGTTCCTGGAACTTTTGCTGTGATGTCATTATATTTGAGCAGGATATAGAAAAAGCAGCAACACTGGAAATTATTTATTGACTGGGTTAGGGCCATATTGTCTTGTACTGTAGGAATGACATCAAAGTGCTTGAAATGCAAAGCTACATGGCCTCAGTTTTCATGTAGACCTATAGTGGACATATCACATGGGAAAAAAAAGAGTTTGATATATCCATGACCAAATAGAAATAGGAATAACTTGTTCTTAGATTTTATGTAGCTTCACATCAGAAGAAACTTTTGTTTGTGGTGTATATCTGAAATCTCACTGAAATGTTGGCATTTCTGGCTGGGACAGATGAGTTCTGTCAGATGAAGGTGTATGGTTTATTACATTCCCACTGTCAGATGTTTATCCCTTCTTTCTGCTGAAGTTACACTGCAGGAGTTACAGAAGTGAACAACTACAAGTCCAATTTTGCCAAACTGCAAATTAAAGAAGCTGCAGGACTGGCATGTGTTTGCCACAGGACAACCACCTCTGGCACAGGTGGGTGGACAGCTGAGAGTAGTAATGCCTTAAAACACAACACTAAATCATCAGTGCCTGTCTGGCTCACCCAGAGATGGAGAAGCAACAACTCTCAGCAGCAACTGGTTTTACAGAATCATAGAATTTTAGGGGTTGGAAGGGACCTTTAAAGGTCCTCTAGTCCAAACTCCCTGCAGTGAGCAAGGACAGTTGCAACTAGATTGTGTTGCTTAGAGCCCCATCCAATCTGACTTGGAATGTTTCTAGGGATGGGGAATCTACCATCTCTCTGGGCAACCTGGACCAGTGTCTCACCACCCTCATTGTAAAGAATTTCTTCTTTAGATCCAGTCTAAATCTATTCTCTTTTAGTTTAAAACCATCATCCTCTGTCCTGTTGAAACATGTCCTGTCAGGAATCTTGATCCTAGGTACTGCACCTATAGCAAAACAGTTTTGCCTTCCCCATGGTGCCAGAGCACCTCTACTGCCTTTGTTCTCTGTCACTGTACAGGGCATCACTAACATGGTTATTCAAACCACATCTGAAATGGTGATCTTTGCTGACAGAGAACATTGCACTAGGCTCCCATGGCTTGCTGGCCACTTTTGCAGTTAGTAGTACAAAGCCCTTGCTAGACAATGAGGAAGTAATACTGTGAAGAAAGCCTGTTTTCTGGCCAAGCAGACAAAGTTCCTTTTGTGATACCATAACCTTGATTTGTTTTCTTTATCACTGCTTGCGTGCTTTCCAGCTCTGTTATCAGCCTCTCACAATGGCTCACTCACTGATGGGACTTCCAGAGTCCCTGCTGCCAGTGCAGGTGAATGGCTGAAAGCCTGGCACAGAAGGAGACTGAATGAATGCTGCTTTGCTTTATGCACAACACACCCCAGCTAGCTCAGATGACTTGGAGAATTCACACTGAGGGTTTGGCCAGGTCCATCCCAGCCCCTTTTCCTGGCTCCAAAGTGCTCTGGGTCAGCCCTGGGTGGGGTGCTAACAGATGGATCAGTGCTGACTGTACCCAGCAGGTGTCTGTCACTTAGATTAACTATAAAGCTGATCTCTCTCCAGTCTCCAGGTTGGTTGCCCTGAAGAGGGGTGGGGGTGGGGTGGGGTGATGGTTGTTTTGCCTCTGAGTTACTGCAGCTGGGCCTGGGTAGCAGAGATGTGACCTGCACAAGAGCAAGGAGTGTGGAAAGGCCTAATCCTAGGTAAGAAGCTAAGGCTGGTCTAGTATAAACTCACTAAAAAAGTGAAAGTTTAGCTAGATTTCATTCCCTTCTCTCCAGCAACTTCCAAGAAGCTTTATATTAAAATTATATATTAACATTCTGCTTTTCTAAGCACCAAGTTCCTGTCAGCTCAAGCCAGTCTATAGTAGAAACATGGGCATGATGGCATTTTATGGCACCCTGTGCATGGCAGACAATTGTCTTTTGTTTTAATAATGAGTTTTCAAGGTACCTATTTGAAATGTTGTTCTGACTGGTGTTTAGTGCCCAGTTTCATTACTGCCTGTAGGAAGGTACATTATTATCTGTTTAATAGTCACTTAAGACTCACCTGAAGGCTTTATTACAACTTGCATTTTAACAGTGCACAGCCAATTTCTGGTGAGGTTCTGTTTTTCTACTTCTGTTTAGCTGATGCTTAAAAAAAGCAAAAGATGACATTTTAAAGATGTTGGTAGTATCTCTGAATATTTATGTTGGAAGGGATTTCAGGAAGTGATTTAGTCCCATTCCCCTGCTCTGAGCAGGGCTAATGTCAACATCAGAGCAGGATGGTGGTGGCTTTTTGCAGCTCTGCTCTTGGTGCCTGAGGCTGGAGGCTTCCCAGCCTGTTTGGTGCCTCTCAGCAGGAGCTCCAGTGCAATGTGCTCAGTGCAGCCACTGGGGTTGGCTCCCAGGCAGACTCAGAACAAGCTTCCCGAGCGTCTAGTGCCACGACCAGTGACTGAAGAGCTTCCAGTCTGTTTTTAAAAGCCTTTTTTTCAGCTTGCCTGGCTTTCCTGTATTGCATTTGTGCTTTAAGGCAAAGGAAAGTAAATGTTCAGTATGGCTGCATAGGGAGAAAGAACAGCATGGGTTATAATTTACTAAAGGTCAGGAGAGGGAGATATGGGCAGATATTTTGCAGCAAAAACCAATCATGAACTTGCTTTCTGTTCACTTCATCTAGTTTCTTCTGCTCCTACTTCATCATCACCCTTTCTGCCAGTGTCTCCTTCCCTGAATAGTTAGACTTGCATTATTCTCTCTGTTGGGGGGAAATCCTGTTTTTAAAGAACACCAAAGTATATATAACTGGTATTTTCTTCTCTTTTTGTATTTTAGAACTACCCATTGACTCTCCAGACTCAGAGGAATGTAGGTTATCCTGCCCAGTGGGTTTTGCTGGTTCTGCCCAGCTGCAGATGAACGTCACTAGAGGGGAAGATAAATGAGTCCACATGAGAAAGCTGGGAGAAAAGTTCCTTTCACTGAGCAAAGTCCCATGATTAACAATGACCCTGAGAATCTCTCCTGCATGGTGGTTAGAAGGAAACAATTAAATACCTGATGTCATGGGAACAGGTGATATGAGAACAGCCACAAACAGCTACAAACTTGCAGCACAGGGGGAGGACTTGGCTGGGTCATTTAAAAGATGTTTTTACCCTCAGGCTAGATTCTAATTCTGGTTATGCTCGGGTAAATTAGGCAGAACTTTATTGACATCAAAGGATCTGGTCATGATAATCTAGTTTCATGCTCCTGAAACTGAGGTCAAACTCACAAATTCTGCCCAAATTGAATGGGTGGAGCAAAGTCAAGCCTATGATTTTATTCTCTCCAGTGGGCACTTGCATAACTTGTTGTTCACAGCTGGCTCTGGTTTTTAAAGGGCCATTTTCCTGGCATCTGAGCTGGCAATTGTGTGGCCACAACTATTTAACTGCCCTTTTCTGATGGGATGGGGGCAGGCAAGCTTACAAAATAGACATGCAAAGAGATGTGGGTTGTTTTTTTTTTCTACTACTGTAAGAAACCTGTGTTGGATCCTAAGGGTCAAGGTCCAGGCTGTTATAAAAAAAAGAGCTTGTTTTTAGCCTGTACCACTTTTCTTCTTGCACT
This sequence comes from Ceyx cyanopectus, assembly GCA_013401355.1. Taxonomy (NCBI): domain Eukaryota; kingdom Metazoa; phylum Chordata; class Aves; order Coraciiformes; family Alcedinidae; genus Ceyx; species Ceyx cyanopectus. The sequence continues at coordinate 81,989 of VYZU01038768.1, forward strand.
TTAATTTTAAGCTAGTGAGCCATCTGCAGAGTAGAGATCAAAGTTTCCAAGTAAATGCTTGTGGATTTATTTTGAGTAGTTGCTGACATTTTTATTCATGATAAAACATGGGCATTGGGCAGTTGCAAAGGTGCAGATCCAACCTGAGGTGGTTGTGCTTGGCTGCATGTACATCATCATGACATTAGAAGCTTTTTACCTGCACCACTTTCAGGCTTTGCAGTTAGTTTGGGGAAAACTTTGGGGAAAAGAATCACATTTTTCTGTCATGTTCACAAAACAATTCGAGTTGGAGTTGCTGGTGTGGGTGTTTGCTGCACTCACAGTGTTATGATAAGGAACTGGTCTGAAAATAGTGAGTAAATTAAAAATACTCTTCTGAAACTATACACCAAGTCGAATGTATTTAGTATTTGTAGCCACTAGGTGGCAATGGGTTAAGGCATCGTAGCTGGAGATGTGTGGGGATCATCTGCAGGGATACTGGGACTGGATGGATGTGAGAAGCCATATTCCTTTACCCTGGGGCTCCTAACAGCTCGCAGCTCACTGACTGTGCTGCAGGTTCAGTTCAGCACCAGTTGGCATCACTACCATTCATCCCTTGAAGGGGTAGTCTGGAAGCTCTTTATTGTTTTGCAGTAAGGCATCAGCACCCTGTAAGTATCACACAAACTGAGGCAGTTTCATAGCAGTAGAACACAACTTCAACAGCATTAGGGCTTCAAAGACATTTCCTTCTAAGAAACAACTGCTTCTGAAGCAGCCCCAGGTTGTGTTCTTCACTTCATTCACCACTTCTAGCTCCTGAGTGAGCAGAATTGAGTGTTCTGTACAGTGCTTGGCACTATGTGCTGCAAATGTTTGTTACTAGAGTTATACTAAAAAGGTAGTTGCTGTAGTAAAGTGAAACACTACAGACAAAGCAGCAGTGTTGGGGGTGTTCATGCTAATTTAGCTTGTTCATGATGGTATCAGTCTTTAGTTACATGATCAGCCCTATAGTTTTATCCCATTTTGTACTTTTTTTTTTGTTTTTATTCAGCTAAAGCTCTGACCAAAACACTTTGACATGACAATGCTTTCACAAGCATAATTTCTTGTATGCTCAGGCTCACTTCCAATCATCATTTTGTATCAATAAAAAAATGCTTTCTTTGGTAAAGTGATGTGATCTTAACAGGTAAAGATGAGAAAACCCCATACAAAGGTTCAAAAAAAGGCAGGGAGTTGGAAGCCAGCAAAAGGACAGGGTAAGTAAAAAGATTGAATTTCATCTAATGGGAAGCAGTCTCAGCATTGCCTAGCCAAGGTAAACCACACAATAAGTTACTGTATAAACAGAGAATCATAAAGTATATGATCCTTTAATCTTGAAGTGGCATCAGTGCAGTTCTGTTGTAATTACCTCCACTATGGATAGGAGAATCTAATGTTGTTTCAGTTCCTGAAGAGATAAGGTAACTCCTAATTGCTGGAAAATAAAGACAATTCTAGAGTTTCACGTGTGTGCTTAAAACTCAGCTGTCAGACATATTTCTCTTTAGCTATGGTTTGGAAGGTGTTTCAGGAGATCAGCAGTTTAATAGAGCATCTGGATCTCATTGAAGACCTGTTTTTTTGTTTTTCTGTTGCTTAATTTATTACTACACCTTCCAGCTGGGCTGATAGAGGCACAAATAGGACATCACGTTGCTCAGTCACAAAGCAAATTTTTCAACTCCACTTAAATTTGAGTTTTCTTTTACCTTTTGCTTTAAACATGAAATGTAAAAGCTTCCAGTACTACTTGGTGATATTTTTGCTTGTTACTTGAAGTTTTACTTACAAAAGAGAATGTAATTCCTCATTTTGAGAACAAATCTTTAAAAGATTTTATAGAAAGCTTTGTTTTTCCATCTTTCTTTTGCTCCACTGATCTTGTTTGGTAGAATTGGTTGTTATCCATTTTCTTCTTCAAGAGCACATGGGGGTGTGTGTGTGTGTTTGATTTGATAGGGCTCTTGATTGATGGTATGCAGCACTGATTGTGTGTGTCTAGTGTCTCAGCACATGCTGGTGTCCCACTTCATTACAGATGTCCTTGTGCTGGAAATAAAAAAACCCTGGAGCTGCCCTGGAAAATGTGCTGTATGTTAAAGGTAATCAATACTTGATTCTTAATATGGGTAGGGAAATAGTGGAACATGACAGCTATTGACTGTGTCACATTTATCCCAGCTGAGAATCTCCCCCCCCTGGCTCTTCATCCTCTCAGTATCCATTTTCCAATTACTTCTGACTGGAACTTTTGCCTTCAAAAACAAAGAGCTGCAGTCTCACCCATGGGCTGATTGCTGCCTGCTGTATTCCTCCCTCACAGGACCATTTCCATTGTTAAGGACTTTGCTGTCCTCCCACTCTGCTCAACTATTCCAAAATGCAGGATGTAACTGAGAAATTGTCTGTTAATTCTCTCGTAAGGAAAAAAAAAGGAAATCCAAAAGGAAATTCCACTTGTAAGCCTCTTGGATTCTGTTAAGGCAAACTGTATTTTTGGTTGTCTACTTGAAGGGGAAACCCAACCCTTGCCTGTCACTTCTGTCATCCCTTGGACTGCTGGATCACCCAGCCAAATCACCTCAGTGGGTGTGAATGCAAGACAAAAAAATCTATCCCAGGGTTTAATCTCAATGCAATACATAGTTTTACAAGAGGTAAGAGGGGTATTTGAGATGGTGAATAGAAATATAGCAAGAAGCAGCCATTTGAGTCTCAGATCTTTAGTTTATATTCCTGTTAACAGATCTGATTCCTGGCAGTGAACTGGCAAGGTCCATACTGGCTCAGCTCTTTAAGGTGCTGCTGACCACAGCTCTGTAAACCAATAAATGAAAAACCAGAGCTTGGCAAACTTCAAACACTGTTTGGTCCAACTTTTTCATGGATCATGAGAAAAAAAAAAAAAAGGCCTGAGTGCTTCCAATTTACTTTTTATCTATAAAAAAGGCCATCTCTCTGCCTTTTGTCAGGATATTTCCTAATGCAGATGACAGCAGCCTGTGGCTGTTTTATCAGTGGGGTTGCTCTAGCTGGGATCATGGGACTACTTTCTACTCCTTTCCCTTCTGCCTTACCTTTGACCTGCTCCTGTGCTCCAGTGCTGTGGAGGTAGGACCATAAACCTGCAGGAGCACAAAGGAGCCTTATGAGGGCTGTGGATAAAGCTGGTGACAAAGCCTGAAAGGTAGGTAACACAATCCCTTTTGCCTGTGTGTCTTTGCTCTGATGACTAAAATATCATATCAACTGAAGACTGACATCTTTCCAACTCACCTGGTAATGCTTAAAACGTCAGGACTTGAAACTCCACATCATTGGACAATCATCAGTAAATGCACAAGTTCTTGCTTTGGAGAACTTCTTGGACACTACTGGGATGGATGTCAGCATTTCTACTGCATCAGCTAAAAATGCAGTAGATAAATAGAAAGCAAAGAGTGTGCTAACAGGTCTTGGGCAAGAGTGAGCTTGACAAAAACCAGCATGCAGAGCACAGGGCTTTAGAGAGTGGTGACATTTGTCTCTTTATTCTAATTTCCTGTGTTTTGAAGCTGTGATGGCTCTGGAGATAGTAGTGATGGGAAGCTAGAGGGAAACAATCCATGTGCAGTCCCTGATCTCAGAAAATTGAAAAGCAAAATAGTTTTCTTCTGGGAAAACTTCTAGTGCCAATTAGGTACAAGATGCTCACAACTCCCTTTGTCCTCAGTCACATCTTCTGTAGGAGAGAGAATCTGTGACCCAAATTGCTATATATTATTATGGACTATATGCCAAAACCTACACTGTGCAGTTCTGCATGCATCTGTTGAATTGCTGAATGCATATCAAGAACAAAACTGCAACTGAAGGCCAAGATGTAGGCATAGCAAGTCAGCCAGGGTATGGAAACAAAAGGCAGGGTACCTGACTTAACAGAAAATCTTGAATTTGCATGTTATCAGTGATTGTTTGGTTTCCTGATAATGGAGTTTGATAATATCCAAATGTAAATACTGTTTGTAGAATGTAACTTAAGATGACTTGATTTCTCCCCCTGGTCAGGGGAGATTTGGGTTTGATCTTGAGTAACTTGAGACTGTAGTACCAAAGTACAGTAAATCCAACATAATGCTTTCTTACCCCAAAATACACATTCCAAAACACTGGAAGAACACAGCAGGGCTTTTTTTTCTGAATTATTTACTCAAGAAAACAGATGAAAAATAGTACAGGGCAAGGAAAATGTAGTTCAGGAAGCTCTTGAGTGATTAAATGAATGCACCATAGGATTAATTTATATAGTTCTGTCTTGCTTCTGTAGTAGTGCATGGAGTTAGAGGAGAAGAGATCCCTAAAAACAAAGCAGGAGTTCCTCTAGCAGCCAAGAAACCAAGTGGAAGATTGAAAGCCTGCAAAGTAACTGTACTTGGATTTTCTTTTTACTGTGCAAGGTTATAGTGTGTTGGAATCTCATGTGCATACGTGTAATATTTGTCTTTTAAGCACAATTGATGTTCTTAGGAAGAGGTTTAGTTTGCAGTTGGAGGCTTAAAGAGCTACTTGGAACTTAGGGATCTAGCTCCATGGTGTGTATCCTGGAGCCAGGATAACTTTTCCCCCCCTCTGTGGAGGTGGGTGAGGCTTGAGCAGAGCTGGTTGGTGGGGATGTGGCAGCTCTTGGTGCAGAGCACTGGTTTGTTCCTTCTGGAGCTGCCAGACTGTGCTGATGTAATTTGCTCTGAATGTGCTGCTCCTCTTTCTAATCAATTTGAAGGGATCACTAGCAATGCCAGGCATCTGTGTAACTGTTAGGGTGCATAACTTTAATTGAATTATCTCTGTTCAGCTTGCATTATCAGGTTATTTTTCTTTTAAAGGCTTGTATAAGAGAACATGCCTCTGTCTAGGGAATTTAAATTTGCTCTATCAAGCCTATGACTAGTGTCAATTATAAGTGCAAAGAATAGGCTTTTTGTTTGGGTCTTCCTTTGATGTGTGTCTAGAGGAAGCATGCAAACCACATTTCTGTCTTATCTGACCTCTCTCTGCTGAGTTCTGATCAGATTTAGTTTTCAGTTAACTCTAAAAAGTGCAGGATTTAAAAAGCTCTAATCCCAAATGATTCCCAAACAGCTGCACTCTGTGCTGGTAAATGCCTTGGAGTCTGAGGGAGGGATCCTTCTCTCCAGGCCACGTAGATGTTTTACAGCTGTAAATGTGGCCTTGATGGTTCAGTCTGTTCCTTGGAGAGCCCATCTATAGATGGTTGTGGTTATGAAGCACGACCTTGGTCTACTCTGAGTGCCTGCTGTGGGGGGAAGAAGGTGATGATTGGAGATCTGCACCTCTCCCCCTGTTGAGGGTCTGCTTTTAGCACTCTCTCTGCCACCTCTCTGCAAATCCTGGCTGCATTTTGGAGCCCTGCTAACAGGTCTGGATGAGTCTGGCTAACCCCAGTGTGAGCTGCCTGTGTGGGAAGAAGTCTGGCTGGGAGGTGCTGAGTGGTCTTATTAACTGTGTGGAGAAGCAGGGGAGTCCTGGGCTGGAAACTGTGCTGATACAAGTGCTTTGTTCCTAGTAATTCAAGCAGTGTTTGTTTTATGCACCCTAAACTTTCCTGAGCATCTCTGAAAGCCCAAACTCCAATGTCTGCTTTACAGTTCTCTAACTACTAATTTAATAAACTCTGCAATTAACAAGCTGAATTCATACAACTCATGGTCTTCAGGGCCTCATCTGAAGGCTTCTCATTTACTAATGGGCAGAACTTTGCAGACACTGCACTGGTCCACCAAGCTCTGCTTTAATATTATTAAAACAATTAATTCCCCTCACCATGCTGTTTCTGCTTTGCTATTTCTGAACAAGCTCTGGAAGCTGCTGGTTGGGGTAAGGTATCTAACAGCACCTAAAATATACTAAAATATTAAATGCACTTTCATATTGTATGCATTCTGTTTGCATATCACCAGAGACTTAGAATCTGATTCAGAATAACAAACATGAAGGAAACAAGTTCTTTTCTCAGTAACAAGAGCAGATACAGCAGAAGTTATTTAGCTTATAGCTCTTCCCTTGAGAAACTTTACCCAAAAAAAAAGATATTAAGAAAATCTCAATAAAATATCGAGATTTGACTGCTGATTACATGAGGAATGCACAAGGAGAAAGTTAAGGCAGGGATATAATATGAGGTAAAAGGAAACTAGGGTGCAAATTGTGTCTTTAAATGAGAATTTTCTAATTAATGAGTAAGAACAACAGCAGGTCTTATTAGTGGCTTATAAACAACACTGATACCCAGAAGTGACAGTAACCAGCAGCCCATGGCTTGTGAAGTCCATAATAGAAGGTTATCATTCAAATGCCATCTGGACAGGGAAATTTTGCTGGAAGTGGCTCTTAAAATGAGCTCATCACTTGGTGTTGAGTACTCTTCTGCAGAAATGTGTCTTGGAATAGAAACAGGGGGCAATAGTTTTCAGAGTAAGAAGTAAAACAGAGTAAATTCTGTGCTAGTATGATAAATTCAATAATATGAACTTATCAATATTATTCTGAATTTGAGAGTTTTTGATTTTTTTTAAATTTAATTCAGAGAGTTTCAGTTAGATTCAGAAGTCTGAGTGCTCCATGTCAGTAAAGGGTCCATATTTGGCTAAGAAGAAGGGATAGAAAAGGTGAATAGTGGATGAAGAGCCACTAGATGGTTTTATGGCAGGAACCCACCAAAGGGATGCTATTTAGTGAGTAAGGAGAGATGAAGTCTGGGAACATAACTTCAAAAGCTGTTGTTCTCCTGGGGAGAAGGAAAAAAAAATTCCTCATCTTTATCTCCTTACAGACTTGAGTGGTTTTAGTGATTTTAAAGAGAATGGAGAACCTTGCAAGCCAAACAGGGTGGGGTTTCTGCAAGCAAGGCATGCTAAAATAAATGTGGCAATGAGCTGACCAGTGCAACAAGGATTAACTGGAGCATGTTTTTGCCTTAAACTCGTGGCCTAAACCATAGGGAATGTGTTTTTTGAGATGCTGGGCAGATCTTGTTCTTCTTGAGTAACACTGATGATGGGGTTAAAATAATAATAATAAAAATTCCTATAAAGTTCTGTACTAAAAAAATGGACTTTTCTGATAGCTGTGGCTGTCTTCACATTGCTTTGAAGTGTTTGACCTCAAGTAATATTTGCTGAACTGAATGACCATAGCTGAAATTGGCACTGAATGACTTTTGGAGTGGTGCAAAGATGAGCTCATAAAGACTACACACAACCTACAGCCTGATCCCTGGGCAGGGATTTGCAGCTTCTATCAGGTTCTCCCCTACATATAATTTTCTTGGAGTTATTGCTGATCTAGCACTGTATTAAGATAATTCTGAGTACGTTTAATATCTTTTATAATCATATATATTTGCTTATATTGCTAAAGACCTTCAGCATTATTTTAAATTATAATTATTTCTGTGCTTATTTAAAAGTGTGCCTGCCACTCAAAACACTGGGAATTTCCTAACAGACCAGTCAGATCTAGGAGATGAAGGTGGGATCATTCCCTTAGCATGGGAAAGATGCAAGAGAAACTGATCCTGTCAGTTTAAGACAAGTTCTTAATAAAACTCAATACTGCATGTGACCTGCACTGTTATTGTTTATAAAATCAAAAGCTATTAAAATCAGAGTTATGAGGACCTCAAAGTCAACAAACCATTCTTTCAGATTTAAT
>VYZU01038768.1:92988-117067 GCA_013401355.1 Ceyx cyanopectus
CCTCATATTCTCTTGATGTTTGTTTATTGGTTGTTACATGGTCACCTTTTAAATACAAAATAAACCTACACATCATCTGGCTGCTTTCACTGTAATTTCTATGAATGATATCTCTGCTTTCACAGATGAAGGGATAGTTTCAAAGTGGGATGTGTGCAGAACTCCTTTTTAATTTTTACATTTAAAATGAGATCTCTGGAAAACAAAAAGCTTTCTGGGATCCTTCAGATATGTTAGGAAAGTTTGAATTAATCCTCTTCAGGTCTGTCTCAAGTCTTAAAATGCTGATGTAAGCATATTTTTAAAATTCTAGATTATATATCTGTACTGTTGCCTGTCTTTTTTTCTTGTAAGGAAAGACTTAGTCTGGTAAAAACTGATCATCTCACTTTTACAGTTTTCTGTACTACAGTTTCAGCTTTGCTGGCTCCTAGGCAGCAATACAGAACAAGTAAAGTGTTACAAGCTGCATCATATTTTCTTCTTGTCAGCTAAGATTCCAAATGCTATAAAATTCTTCTGTGTTCCTGATCCTTCTCATAATATTGTTGTATGATAGTATAATTGGACAGGAGTTGTGTCAGCACCCTATGAGCCAACATCTGGAAGCTATTAACTCTTCATGGAGCATATGATGGCAGAGAATAACTGATGCATCTGGAAGGGCCAAAAACCTTTTATTTTTGCCCTGGTAGGGCAAGTGATTGTCAGGGTAAGGCTGGGAATCTTTCAGGATTATTTGCAGAGACTTCTGGTCCTATCCAGGACTGTGTGTAGTGTGACCAGGTACCTAAATGCTCCATGTGAAAAGGATATGGAACATTGCTCTTCTGGTTTGGGTTTGTGACAATCAGTTAGGGGTGGTCCAGGCTGTAAAAAGCAACAGATATGTGGATGATTTCACATCTGAAATCAAGGATTGTGAATCTCACTGCATGTTTTGCATTTGGTTTCATGGGCACAGTGGCAGGAATCATAGGTAGGACACCTTGGCTCGTGTGACATGAATTGCACAGTGGCATTTTTTCCATGCTGATGAGATTTATCTATTCAAACTTAAGGCTTCCCTGCCAAGTAAGATCCTTATTTTCTCATTTTGCCTTTCTTCTCTTGCACTGGCAGCTTAAATTCATTGTTCAGTTCCAGTTCATAGCCAGTATTTTCAATGCACATCTTGAGATGATTTCTGCAAGGCCATTTCTGTCTGGTCGTTGGATGGATTTTCCACAGAAATCAGGAAAGCTCATTCTGAATTTCAAGATGAACTGTAGCTTTTCATTACTACTTTTTCTGGATTCTTACTTTGGTTTATTAATAACATAATGGGCAACCCTCACCGTGCTCCCCTGATTCTCACGAGTCTACTAAGAGGCTGGAAGTACATGTTCTAAAAAGAGAAATAAAAATTTATTTCTGTGCTGCAGCNTTTTATTTTTACTATTCTGTTTTGTATTTTTTTCTGCTTTATTTCATGTTATATTCTGTTTTATAGTGCTGATGTTAGCATTTAAGAATGTTTCAGAGTAGGCCACGACTGAATTAAGAGAACTTGGATGAGTAAATTCTCCTGTGGCTCTTTAGGAAGTTATAATCTGCAAAAGAACTTCAGTTGCAAGGAGTGTCTTCTACTTAGAAGACAAAAAGGGAAAATTAAAAGCTGCTGTTGCACACAGCTTGCTGATTCCCTCCCAACCCCCCCATATGTAACCAGGTTTCTCTGAGGAAAAAAACATAAATGGTAATTGCTTTTTTTTTTTCCATAGTAGTGCAAGAATTTAGTGAAGAGATGTTGGTTCTTTCCAGTGCAATTGGACTGGTGGTGCTCGGAGTATTTGTTCAGGCTGCCAAGGTATGAAATGTTTGATGTGCAGGCTGAGTGTGAAGAAAGGTTTTATTACTTTGAACAAGATATCTTAGCTCAAAATGCCCTTGCTTATATTTGCCAGGATATTAATGAGCTGTTAGTGGAATGTGGATATAAAAATGTCAGATGGACTAAAACGGATCAATAATAATCTTAGTTTTGCCCTTGGAATGTTTTATGGTTAATATCACTGGGTTTCCCTCATATTCTCTTGATGTTTGTTTATTGGTTGTTACATGGTCACCTTTTAAATACAAAATAAACCTACACATCATCTGGCTGCTTTCACTGTAATTTCTATGAATGATATCTCTGCTTTCACAGATGAAGGGATAGTTTCAAAGTGGGATGTGTGCAGAACTCCTTTTTAATTTTTACATTTAAAATGAGATCTCTGGAAAACAAAAAGCTTTCTGGGATCCTTCAGATATGTTAGGAAAGTTTGAATTAATCCTCTTCAGGTCTGTCTCAAGTCTTAAAATGCTGATGTAAGCATATTTTTAAAATTCTAGATTATATATCTGTACTGTTGCCTGTCTTTTTTTCTTGTAAGGAAAGACTTAGTCTGGTAAAAACTGATCATCTCACTTTTACAGTTTTCTGTACTACAGTTTCAGCTTTGCTGGCTCCTAGGCAGCAATACAGAACAAGTAAAGTGTTACAAGCTGCATCATATTTTCTTCTTGTCAGCTAAGATTCCAAATGCTATAAAATTCTTCTGTGTTCCTGATCCTTCTCATAATATTGTTGTATGATAGTATAATTGGACAGGAGTTGTGTCAGCACCCTATGAGCCAACATCTGGAAGCTATTAACTCTTCATGGAGCATATGATGGCAGAGAATAACTGATGCATCTGGAAGGGCCAAAAACCTTTTATTTTTGCCCTGGTAGGGCAAGTGATTGTCAGGGTAAGGCTGGGAATCTTTCAGGATTATTTGCAGAGACTTCTGGTCCTATCCAGGACTGTGTGTAGTGTGACCAGGTACCTAAATGCTCCATGTGAAAAGGATATGGAACATTGCTCTTCTGGTTTGGGTTTGTGACAATCAGTTAGGGGTGGTCCAGGCTGTAAAAAGCAACAGATATGTGGATGATTTCACATCTGAAATCAAGGATTGTGAATCTCACTGCATGTTTTGCATTTGGTTTCATGGGCACAGTGGCAGGAATCATAGGTAGGACACCTTGGCTCGTGTGACATGAATTGCACAGTGGCATTTTTTCCATGCTGATGAGATTTATCTATTCAAACTTAAGGCTTCCCTGCCAAGTATGATCCTTATTTTCTCATTTTGCCTTTCTTCTCTTGCACTGGCAGCTTAAATTCATTGTTCAGTTCCAGTTCATAGCCAGTATTTTCAATGCACATCTTGAGATGATTTCTGCAAGGCCATTTCTGTCTGGTCGTTGGATGGATTTTCCACAGAAATCAGGAAAGCTCATTCTGAATTTCAAGATGAACTGTAGCTTTTCATTACTACTTTTTCTGGATTCTTACTTTGGTTTATTAATAACATAATGGGCAACCCTCACCGTGCTCCCCTGATTCTCACGAGTCTACTAAGAGGCTGGAAGTACATGTTCTAAAAAGAGAAATAAAAATTTATTTCTGTGCTGCAGCAGCAATTGAAGCAACTACTGCTTGCAGCATCTGGGACCACTGTTCCCTGCATTGATGGCAGTCCTTACCACTGCTACCTGAAATAATTGTGGTGGAAGAGTTCCTAGGATGTATCAGCTGATATTGCTCCCTTTGATCTTCCCCTTTCTTTAGATTTCAGTTGCACTGAAATGAAGCTTCTGCATATGCCTAGCTTTCAAGAAACAAGTGCTTTTAATCCTTTACTGCTGTAAAACTGCTATTAAAATGACACTTGATTAGCAAAATCTCTTGCAGGCCAAATAAGAGCTTACTGGGGCAGAATATTAGAGTTCTGAGATGTCATATTTTCCTATTGTTGTGCCAAAGCTATTAATGTTTCACCTGAAACCAGCAACTCCAACCAGGCAGCCTTTTTTTGGCTTTACTGTGAGAAAGCTGAAGTCCTGTTCTTCATGTCTGGTTTTGGATTGCTGGTTTTAATAAAAAGAATCAGACTTTGCACAACTGCTCCTCTTTAAAGTGCACACTCATGACTGTTTTGTGCTCTGTGTAAAACCAAGTGCAAAAGACAAAAGTAGAAGTGATACTGCCTTTTTTTTTTTTTCTTTCTCCCAGAATGCCTGCAGCTGTGATTTTCCACTCAGTAAAGATTTTTGACCTAAAGGAATGAGGAGTTAGGCAGATGCTCAGAGAACAAGTGATAAGGATCTAGGAAGAGTTTTAAGCCCTGCCATCGACAAATGAAAATCCTTACAACCCGATTTATAATCAGCTTCTTAGTTATGTGCTGAGCTTTCTGAGGACTCAAGGAATTCTTGGTGGTTCAGAAAGGGAACTTAACCTCCTCCTAATATGTGCTTCATGTTCTGTCAGCTATGCAGAGGCAATGGAAAACATTTGTCAAAACAGATGGCAGCACAAGCCCCCCGCCATCAAATACAAATGGGAAGTTCAAAGTCCAGCAACGGTGGGAGAGCCAAGAAACATTTGAAGATGGAGCTGAACATTGAATATACCCCAAAGAACACACTGCTACAATTCCAGCACTTCTTGGCTATGGCCTCACTCTGAATACTGCAAGAACAGGCATTTCACAGTTTACACTTCCAGGCAGAATGAAGAACTGCTGAGGTGCACGAAAACCAAGATGCAGCTTTTAACACTGGTCTCAAGGATTTTTGACCAGACATGTTTGACAGGTGGCTCAGGCCAGCAGAACATTTTTTGCCCAACACTTCATAACGGCCTTCTATGCTATTTAATTGCTTTTTAATGCTAAAAGAAATATTATCTTAAAAGCAAGTGTGTGTGTAGACTATACGAAGAGATTAAATGTGAAAATATCTGGGTTTTCTATTAAAAAATGCTGGCTTGTTATGTTGCTTCACAGAACAGTCAGGCAAAATGTGGAAACTATGATCTCCATAGCTCAAGAGTTTGTAATTGCTGGTGGCATGACTACTAAAAGCAAAACAAAGTTGTGGAGATGTTGTCTTACATGCATCCAGTGAAACAGATACTGGGGTGATTTGTGCTGATTAAGTTAATGAAAAAAAAATCTCTTGCTAGGATTTAAACAATTTACAGTCACATAAATAAGTTGTTACTTGCCTAAGTTGAAAGTACAAATATAGAGAAACCTCTTCAAGTGTTTGCAATAGTGACATCAGTGCTTTATATTGACCCTAATCAAGATTCTAGCTATTTAATGATGTATTATTCTCTGAGTTAGGTGGGTTTTTCCTATGGGATGGATACATACTACTCACTGCAATGCAGTAAGTACAATTTACACAGCAACCTGTCTGTCCCTACATGTGTACCCTTTGCCTTCATGTTAAGGATTCCACATCAGAGCTGAGAAGCACAGCACTGTTGAAAGCACAAATAACTACTTAGTCTTACACACCAGTGCCTGTCATCAGGTCCAGAATGTTTCTTGCCAGTCACACCTCACTGCACTCCCTTCTGCTGTGGGGAATGTAGAGCCTCACTTAAAATCAAGAGCAAGGGCTGAAAGATAACTAAGGTGCCTGATGGTTGTCACACTACCCATAATGACTTCATAAGGCTTAGTTAAGGCTTTTTTTTTCTTCTAGAATTTCCTGAGCCTACAGAAGAGACTTTGAAACAGAGCAAGCCAAGTTAACTGTTAACTGCATCTAAAGGTAAGCTGTTAAACACCCAGTTTTGTTCCTTTTTAATTTAAAATTATAAAGAAGTTTTTACATGCACTATGCCCTGTGTAACTTGCTTCTAAGTATGAAATGATGAAAGGGACTTCATTTCTATGCCTGTCATTTCAGGTTGGACCTAGAGACCAAAATTAATTAGTCTTAGAGATAAAATTCTTTTTCCTGAAGACCCCTGGGATCTTTATGCACCAAATTTGGCCAGTATATCCCCATTACTACTCCTGTCAAGCAGAATTGAGAGAGATGTGAAAAAAGCTGTTTAGCTTTCTTTTAGGAACTAGGCACTGAAGATCAGTGCAAGAGCAATGTGCAGATGTTAAGAGACTTCAACTGGCAGTAATAATCAACTTGAAAAACAATATATATTCCAAATAACAGTGGCAGATGTACAGTAAAGTGCATAGAGATGTGGAAAGTGATCACTGAAGGATCTTGAGGATCATCTTGACAGGTAACATCTTGCAGTTGTGGCTGTCTCAGGAGGATCCCACTTACTTGGAAGCAGCACATTTGTCTCTTTTTTTGACAGTACCTGGGATTACTTAAGTCTGCTGCTACCCAAGTGTAACTATGGACAAGAGTCTATCTTGAAAAGCCACACAGATCCAAATTGAATAGCAAAATAGTTATGGTTGCCAAATTTGTTTGTTTACATATATATATTATTTTTTTTTTATGAGACTTCCACTGTGTGGTTTGACACTAACAAAAGTCATTCCTGGATTGAAGCATTTGGAAACAGAATAAGAAAATGAAAATGAATGTACAAAACTAGAAAAGAACTCTTTCCATTGTATCTATCACTTAATGGCAAAATTCTGTAAGTGAATTGCATTTTCAGTCTGGCATTTCTGTTCATTTTCAGTTCAGTCTCATGAACAAGGTGTTTTATTCTTTGTGAATGTGTTCAGTACTGTACAAACAAAAGAAATGTTATTTTCCCTTAATACTTCTACAAACCCAGGTACTTCCACTTTAATCTTGGCGACAACAAAAGAACATTTCATGCCATGATTTGCTGTGGCTATTAATCCTCTGAGCTTAAAACTTTTTGTTAAAACACAATTGAAATTTAGCAAGCTGCCTACTTTATCTCCTAGGCAAATTTGTCCTCATTCCCTAGGGCACCTTTCTAATTTTGACTTATTAAATTCTGTGAGAAAGAACAAAGGTGGCCTCCTGTTTCTTATTACAGAGGATCAACTGATCAGATAACTCAGGGTCTGATAAAATATCTGTGAGTTCAGCTGTATGCAGTAAGAATTGCAGTTATTAGGCCATGTTAGAGTGAAATTCCCAATTTTTTTGTAAACAACATCAATATGCTATGCTTAGCAAGCACCTCCTCCTGCAGAATATGGTTTTGGTTTTGTTTTCAATTTTAAAATGTACCATGCCATTTTAAGTTGCTAAATAATGTGATTTACTAACTGTTCTTGACAGATTGTGTTGGCATCTTGTAAGGACTGCATTCTAGCTTGCTTCCCTTAAAACACAGTCAGTTCTAAGAAAGCAGCAGCATTCCTGTAAAAGCAGCATTTCTATATTTCTCTTGCATGTTTATCCTCAGCATCATCTTACTGGGAACACGTTTAATCTGCCAAAAGATCTGAACTCTGACTGCAAACCCATTCTACAGTTCAAATTTCTCATGCAGTTCCACAGGAGTTCAGGTAGGTTGAGAACTTCAGGTTCTCAAAGCACATTATCCACAACAAACTTTACAGTTTTCTGAGCTGCATCTTCAAAGCACTTTAATTTACTGTATTTGTCATCTAGTTAGACTGTATAACTTCCATCTAGGCAGTTAGCTTGCAATCTTACCTCAGTATTCACAACCTGATCTTGCTGAGAAGTCTTACCCAGGCTCCTTATCCTGGCAACTTGGGGTTTTTTATTTGTTTGATCAATTTCCATGGCTTGCAAGCAATCCAGTTTGTGTTCAGTCAGTGTTAGGCTGGTTCATTCTTCTGCGCTGCTTGGGTTTTCTTTAATCAACATATGGACTATAATGTATTGTTTGTTTTCAATCTGATGTCATGGGAAAAAGTGTTGCTTGAGTCAGTGTGGAAACTTGCCCAGATACATTCAAGTTGTTTCTTCCTTGACTGTAGTATCTGCTCAAAATTTTCACTTGCCTTCTAATGGTTATTCCTGCTCATCCACAGGCTGTTTCCAGTCCAAATATAGTGCTACTTGATTGAAAAAATCCAAGAAGCAGTTCTTTTTGGCACGTGTTTAACAATTCCAACCAAATCCCTCCTGAAATGCCATGGTGAAGTTTGTCATAGAAGGTCACAGGCTTGCTGGGTCTGTCCCTCTGGACATTTCAGTGACTTCTGTGTCTGCACAGCTAGAAAAACTCTGCTGAAATCTGGAATGTTTTTCAAACCCTGTGTTTTCTCCTCCCTCTGAAGTCTCTCTGAGGAAGCAGTGACCTAGGGTACCCTTGTGAAACTCCTATTGACCTGCAATTTGGAATGTGCAGCCAGTTCAGGGATGTGCCCTCCAGCAGTGTCCTGTGTTTAGGGTTTTTTTTTTCACTGAAGGAGCCTTTTGGATGATATTTGGGAATGACTAAAACCACAGCCAAAGTGATTTTATTTGCTGGCTACTTAACTAAAGATTATTAGTCAGGGCAAACTAATGTAACTCCACTGATATTATGAGAGCTGAGCTACAACTGAAGACCAAGCCATTAAATCCTAGGGTGATTAGCATCCAGGCTGAGCTTAAAAGGCCTAATGCTTAAGAGTGTTCAATACCCAATTAAGAGTGGTCAATACTCAATTTTTAATTAGCTTTTTCTTTCTTGTTATCTTTCCTATTATACTTTCTCTATTGATGTCATAGTTTTGCTATAAGAAAACACCAGGGCTCTGTTCAAAATAAAGCTGTCCTGAGCTGGACATTCAGAGGTGTAGGATCTGCTCAGGACTGGAGGCTCAGTGGGCTTCAGAACTGGCATGTTCCTTCTAAAACACTCAGAAAATCAGAATGCATTGGAAATACCAACTGGGATTTTTCTGCAACTCTTAACCCAGTTGATTAAAAAAGGATTTGCATGGGGGCAAAAAAGAAACAGTTTGAACTTGAGGGTTGTCTCATTGCCAGATTTCAAGCTTATGTTATAAATCATTATGGGTCTTCAGAAAACAGATTAAAAATATGAATGCTGGCAAAACCATCCTTCACTAAGATTGTTCCAAAAATGGCTGAACTATTTTCTATCAAACTTTAAAACAAGAAGAAATTTTAACCTGGCTGGGTGAAGTTTGGTGTATTTGAAAACTGAAGTATGTAATGAGATGATGAGAATGTTGTGATATTGACAGTTCACCTCTTAAAAGTAATAGAGACTAAAGGGAAAGGGTCAAGATGTGTCTGTGCTGTTTCTTTCCAACAAAAAATACCTTGTCAGACAAGATCCTTGAACAGAACTGAATGTTATAGGGCTTTATAAATAGGTTCCAGTGGTGGAATTGAATATAGTGTGATTGTAGTGTCCATTAGCTACCTGGAAGATATTGGAAGGTAGAAAAAAAATCTGTATACATCCTTTTTTTTAAAAAAAAATATAGAAAATAAATTGTGGAAAATGTAATCAACACTTTAAAAGATGTTAACTTTGCTTAGATTATTCCAGGATGATTCTCAGCATGTAGCAAATTTGTCTGGCAGTTATTAAACTATTAAAATATTTCCTTCTGTTTCCCTTAACAAAAAGTCCACATCCATGACAAAATAGTGGTCATGTTTTGCTACCGTTGCAAAATAGTTTCTGGCAACTTAGGTTGTGTTCTGTGCTTTCTTATTTTCATGTAAAAAAACTTTGTTTATACTCTCAGAATTGGCATTGGTAATTAATTTTTAACACATTCTGGAGCTGGGTCTACCTCAGCATCCTCTGACCAACCACTCCTGTTCTTGTCAGCATTTGATATTCTGTATAATGTGGCTGGCTGAGGAGGAAGAACTTTGGTTGCTTTTATCTGCCTTTGGAGGAAGACTGGAAAACCTAAAGAGTGAAAAGGGGCTAAGATGTCCAAGCTTTTCTCAGGCTATTTACAAGGGGCTCAGAATAAACAACTATTTGAATGTAATCATCCTTTAATTCAGCAGCTAGGCTGCTGCTTTTTGATAGCTTGTCTAATCTATTGCATTTCCAGGCCATCTGTCAACACAATTACAGTTATCCTTTCAGCTCTTTCTACCTATATAACAAGGCAGAGAATATATGGACTATCATGACATTGTGTTTATTATATTCAGTGTTTTTTTGCTCAGAAAAATGCATGTGTCCCTTAGGAACACCACTTGGCAAAGACAAATGAGCACATATTCTGACATTCAAACCTAGGGATCATGTCCTAAGATTTCTTCTTGGTTACTAGTCTGTATGGCCAGTGTTTTTAAAATAATGGAGGTGATATCCAGGATATTTTATTTTTTTTTGCTATTTATAATTCCAATTGTTGCAGCTCTCTGGGGATAATTAGATTGGATTACTTCAGTGGTGTGATGGTTATTGATATAAATAACTTTCCAGAAGGTTTCCTTATGATGTCAGAACAAATTAGCCAGCAAGAAAAACATTTCTAAAGGAGTTCAGTTCCCTAGATATTTTCTGAAAAACCAGGCACTGATCTGCATACAGAAGAGTCAGAACTCTTTAAAAGTGAATCTTTGAGTGCCTAGGCTTTTCATTAAAAAATTAAAATATCAAACACCTAGATCCCATTTTCAGGACTCTCAAGCTTTGAGTTTAAATATTTCTTGATATTGTGTTTTCTGAGAAGTTTAGAGAAAAACACAGAGCTTTCATGTGGGTGGATTTAATTCCATGTTTTCAGGTAGTTCAGAGGTCTGAATAACCAAAAGGTGAACCTGTAGGTCATTCTTTTCCTTTCTAAATCAGAGTTCATGCACCCAAATACTCACTTTCTGTGCCTGCACAAGTGTACACAAGTAAAATTTGTTCTAAATGACACCAGTAATGAGCTCAAAAGCTCTCTGTTTCCAGCCCTCTCTTGCATATATCTATATAGGGATCCTTACCAAAGGAGGAATTTATTTGGTTTATTATATAAGCATAAGAATGTTTCTCCTTTTCTGCTTTATCACAACATTGTCTCTTATGAATTGCTCTACCCACAATCTTTTTGTCTGATCAGATATTTTCTTGAAGTTGCTGATCAATGCCAATGATTATTGTGCACCTGATTTTAACAGATTTCTTCTTCAATTACAAAAAGGTTTAATAAAACCTTTCATCCAACAAAGCAGGTAGTGCATGAGGGAATTATTTCTCTGAGACCACTGTCATCACCTACTGCTCCCCAGCAGATCTGTAAAAGGATAAGGAGAGAAGCTTGACCAGTGGCTTTTGTTCCCAGTCAAGCATCAAGCATATTGGACTGGGATTTCCCCCCCTGGGAATAAAGTAGGTACTGTTCAAGAGATGCTGTCTGAAGATGCTAGTGACGAGGTTTGGTGCTTCCTCTGGTACTTTTTTATCAGCTGGCTGATGAGCTGAGACACTCCCCAGGCAGTTCTTTGCTGCAGAAAACTGTCCCCGAGGCAGCTGCCACCTGGCAGAGCAGTCTGTTCCTGCCTCTTTCCTGGGCTGCTGCTGCTCCCTGGTGTGGTGAGAGGGCATGGGAGAAATTCATCACTCCTTAGCACGTTAGGAATCATGTTTGCTCTAGCTTTACTGTGGCCATGGCAGAGAAAAGAAGATTGGATTTATTTTTTATTTTTTTTTGTCCTCTGTGAAATTTTATATAGACTTATTTTTAGACTTGTTCAGTGAAACTGTTAATAAAAAAATCCTACTTTTCAAATCTACACAAATTAAAATTCACCAGTCTCTGCTGTCCTGCTGATCTCTATTTACTGCTGTCAAAAAAGAAATGCTTCTAAACCCTATATATTCTACAATAGAATCTGTAATTCCATTGTTCAATCTGTAATATTCTACATAGGACAATTCACTGTAGCAGGAAGGCTTAAATCAAGGCAATTTTCAACATTAAAACCTGATCAGAAGCAAAATATAGAAGAAAGAACAAAAAAAACCGAAGTACTATTTTCCCCCCATAGCTCTAACAAAAATTTTCTCCCTTTCATGTCCTGACTTCTGCCACAAGATACTTCCAGATTTGATGGAATAAGTTGATTATATTGAGTCTGAGCTTCAAAAGTGAGTATTTTTGTTCCATGTTTTTGATCAGAGATACCTTTCTAATTAAGAAAAAAAAAAAATATACAGCAAATAATCTCATCTGGTTGATCTCTAGGAATAAAAAAAAAAAGCTTTGAAAAGATGTTGGAATTGCAAATAGACACCTTTGCTAATGCATTCCTAGTGCTGCCAGGCTTGAATTGCAGATGGCCACTGTTTGAAGGTTTATCAAGTTACTGTTTCATCCCACTAACAGATGGTGAAGTAGCAAAAGTCAAGTCTCATTTTGCAGGGATCTGTCCTCCCTCTCTACTGTCCTGACCACAGGTTAAGTCCATGAAGGTCATTTTTGTGGAAACATGGCACATTTTGCACTTCAGAATACTCTTGGGCTTGGAAAGATAGTTTTGAAGGCTAAATTGTCCTTTGCTTTGTCATGTGGGTCTTAAACTACAGATGTTCTTCTAGGATTTTTTAGTCCTGTTGCTTCAAATGATGGTGAGCACCAGATTTCACCACAGTACTTGTAATATTCCTGTCTGGTGCATCCTTTCCTTGCTTCCAGTAGCAATTCAGTTGTAAATTAGCAAGAAAATTAATTGATGGCAGAGTCCTTTGTTGTGTCTTTTCTACAAGCCCTTTGTGCTGTGCTGTGTGGGTTTGATTTCCCCCTCAGCCCCCTGCTTTTTCTAGGAGACCTCACCAAAGCCTTAATATCACAAGCACTGCAACAGCTTCTAGGCTTTCATATTTATATTGGCTCCAAACAAGCCTCAGATGAGGTTTCTCTGCATCAGTTTACATTCTAAATTGTCATGTAATTTAGTCCACCAAAAAATATGGGCAAGGGAACTTATGAAAGCAAAGTCAAAGCTCTGGGGCTTTTGTGATGGGCTAAAATAGCAATATAGGCACAGGGGTGGCTTTGTGGAGCAGAGCCACTCTTTATACACACAGAGAAGTATAAAAACATTGGAACACTTTTTTGTCTAATAATTCACTTGAAATGGAATGTNAGAGCTCTCTGTTCCTGCCTCTTTCCTGGGCTGCTGCTGCTCCCTGGTGTGGTGAGAGGGCATGGGAGAAATTCATCACTCCTTAGCACGTTAGGAATCATGTTTGCTCTAGCTTTACTGTGGCCATGGCAGAGAAAAGAAGATTGGATTTATTTTTTATTTTTTTTTGTCCTCTGTGAAATTTTATATAGACTTATTTTTAGACTTGTTCAGTGAAACTGTTAATAAAAAAATCCTACTTTTCAAATCTACACAAATTAAAATTCACCAGTCTCTGCTGTCCTGCTGATCTCTATTTACTGCTGTCAAAAAAGAAATGCTTCTAAACCCTATATATTCTACAATAGAATCTGTAATTCCATTGTTCAATCTGTAATATTCTACATAGGACAATTCACTGTAGCAGGAAGGCTTAAATCAAGGCAATTTTCAACATTAAAACCTGATCAGAAGCAAAATATAGAAGAAAGAACAAAAAAAACCGAAGTACTATTTTCCCCCCATAGCTCTAACAAAAATTTTCTCCCTTTCATGTCCTGACTTCTGCCACAAGATACTTCCAGATTTGATGGAATAAGTTGATTATATTGAGTCTGAGCTTCAAAAGTGAGTATTTTTGTTCCATGTTTTTGATCAGAGATACCTTTCTAATTAAGAAAAAAAAAAAATATACAGCAAATAATCTCATCTGGTTGATCTCTAGGAATAAAAAAAAAAAGCTTTGAAAAGATGTTGGAATTGCAAATAGACACCTTTGCTAATGCATTCCTAGTGCTGCCAGGCTTGAATTGCAGATGGCCACTGTTTGAAGGTTTATCAAGTTACTGTTTCATCCCACTAACAGATGGTGAAGTAGCAAAAGTCAAGTCTCATTTTGCAGGGATCTGTCCTCCCTCTCTACTGTCCTGACCACAGGTTAAGTCCATGAAGGTCATTTTTGTGGAAACATGGCACATTTTGCACTTCAGAATACTCTTGGGCTTGGAAAGATAGTTTTGAAGGCTAAATTGTCCTTTGCTTTGTCATGTGGGTCTTAAACTACAGATGTTCTTCTAGGATTTTTTAGTCCTGTTGCTTCAAATGATGGTGAGCACCAGATTTCACCACAGTACTTGTAATATTCCTGTCTGGTGCATCCTTTCCTTGCTTCCAGTAGCAATTCAGTTGTAAATTAGCAAGAAAATTAATTGATGGCAGAGTCCTTTGTTGTGTCTTTTCTACAAGCCCTTTGTGCTGTGCTGTGTGGGTTTGATTTCCCCCTCAGCCCCCTGCTTTTTCTAGGAGACCTCACCAAAGCCTTAATATCACAAGCACTGCAACAGCTTCTAGGCTTTCATATTTATATTGGCTCCAAACAAGCCTCAGATGAGGTTTCTCTGCATCAGTTTACATTCTAAATTGTCATGTAATTTAGTCCACCAAAAAATATGGGCAAGGGAACTTATGAAAGCAAAGTCAAAGCTCTGGGGCTTTTGTGATGGGCTAAAATAGCAATATAGGCACAGGGGTGGCTTTGTGGAGCAGAGCCACTCTTTATACACACAGAGAAGTATAAAAACATTGGAACACTTTTTTGTCTAATAATTCACTTGAAATGGAATGTAATAAATTATTCTTCATTTTATTTCCACTATTATGCCTCTGGTCAAGTAGTTGCTGTTAATTTTTGTGGCACTCTGTGTAATGAGACTGGATAGTATCTATCAGCCATTGCAAAGGGGATGGATGCAAAAAGCTGAGTCACCTGCCTGGATCCCTGGCATTGCTGCCAGAGCTGCTCTAGGTGGTGTGAGTTCTCTGCACAAGAGCTGTTGGTTTCAAACTGGGGCTCAAAGATTCTTTCCATTTGTCCAAAGAAACCCCTCAAGGCTTTGTACTCTGTCAGGGAACAAAAAAATTCAGATACTGAATAAAACTTTGAATCAACTGCCTATAGTCAAATGGCAGAAGGAGGGCCTTCCTCATGTCAGATTTTAACAGGGTTTTTGCTGTGAGACCTAAAAGCAGAGCTAATAAATGCAAGAATTCTTCCTTTAGTGCTTGTCTTTCTCTTCATGTTGCAGATCTGCAGCTGATCTGTGACCACGAGCTTGTTATGCACATGACCTTGCATAACTGAACTCAAATGTATTTTTCAGAGCTTCCTTTCCCTTTCATGCTTCAGCTTTCCCTGGCTGCAAGGAGCTGACATGCATTTTTTTTTTTGCAAAAGAAATTTGTTCCCCTTGAACAAGTAAATCAGCAAGTCATAATAAACCACAACAACCCAGGCAGCTGACAACATGTTGAAAAGCAGCTGAAAATGAGATGAAGAACCCTTCAAACGTGGTGTTCTCAAGCTGCTCCTGTTAAGTCTATTCTGTATTTATTCTCTAATTGCCTGCACAAATGTGGTGAGAATTAACCTTTCCTTGTGCTGCTCTAAGACAAACAGCACTCTGTGGAAGCAGATAGTTTACAACATGTGCAGTGCTCCACATGTATTTGAAATATTGGCCTTTAGACCCCAGTACATACAATAAACTCTTCCTGAAAAACTTGTAGCATACCTTTTAGTTTCAAGCTTCTGATGCTGGCCTTGAAACATATTTTGATTATGGTACAACTTCAAGTTATCTGCTGCCCTACTTTGATTCCCTTGGCAATATCTTTCAAGAGTTCTCTTGGTTTAAAAAGAAAAAAAAAAGGCTTTGATACATGACTAAATGCTTTAAGGTACAGAAGAAGGGCACTCGTGTCCTTGCATAAATGGGAAATGACAGCAGCAGACAGGAGGAGAAAGCTGCAGGATGAGTTGTGGGAAATCTCTAGATGAATTATTCTTCTTGCCATGATTGATTAATGAATTGCTGGGAGAGGAATTCAAGGTGGAGTCTCTTTCAAGTTGTGTCTAGAAGTGAATAGCTATGGGGCTTACACAAACAGCATAAAATGGTTTTGATTAGGTGCTTTCAGGAAAGTTGTTGGATTCCAGGTTCTGCTCCAAATGTGGCCTGAAGTTAGTTTAGTTTCTGACATAAGGTTAAATTGATCAGGTGAGTACAGCCACCATTCATTCTGGTAGTAAAAGAACACTGTGGACAATCTAAACAGGGGTAACAATAAATCACCAATAAAGAGTTGGTAGTTTTTGTTACAGGATGGAGATCTCTGTGACCTCTGGAAGTTAGAAAGCAGGTAGAGAGTGGTTCTCAGTGCTCTGCCTTTTTCGTTCAGTCATAACCTTGGCATTCCTTTATCTCAACAATCCAAATATATAAATATGACAGAAAATAACTGGAGTTACATGTTTGATAAATACTCACTTTGACCTTGATCATGCCCTGCAGCATCAGCTTCCAGTGGTATCAGCTAAGGATTTTTCTGTCACCATTTGTCATTTGTGCAGCTGCCAGATGCTCACAAATTTGTCTATGCTTTTATTATTTTTATTATTTGACAATAAAAGCATTGTGGGAATTCATTAAAAAATCTTGATTTGTTGAACTTGGTCTTATTGTGAGGTGATCTTATCACCTTAACTATTCTTATAGATGACTGGTTAGAAATTCAGTAAAAAGTGTAGACAGCTAAAAGTAATTATTTCAGTGGCCAACCCCTTCCTAAACACCATGTCAAAACCTGAATGACAACGTTAAATTCTCAAATATAACCACAGTGAGAAATAATGATTACCTGTTAGAAAAGCAGAGTAAACTGATATTTGCTTTTTATAGATGCCTGTTTAATAACTTCAGTGCACCAGTAACCTAATGCTTGGAAGAAAACTCTCTCAGCAGTACCCCCATAATTAAACCTGCAGTTCCCAGTGCCAGGCTGCCTCCAGAGACTCTGCTGTCGTGGGGCTAGACACATTTTTTTGTGATACCTGATACTGTTGTTTCAATGCAAAAAGCAACTTCACGTTCAGCTGGAGCAGTGTAAATGATAATATTTTGAGATGACAATGTTATTCTTTGTACCCCTAACAAGGGAAGTTTTTATTACATTTGTATTGGCCTGGTTTATAGAAAATGTACCCTTTTAGTAATTCACTTTGACATCATTTTAGTATTTTACATTGCTGCTTGGTGCATAGGAACAGAATTGGTTTGGCTTGGTTTTTGTTGTGTTTTCTTTTCTCCTTTATTTTTCTTGCTTTTATCTTTAAAAAGCTCTGCATAATTTTTGTGTACAGTGTTGTTTGAATTAGAAAGATCCTAATTTTGAATAGGCATTTTGTTTTAGTTGTGTCCATTTCAGAACTCTTGTGTATTTACTGGTGCAAATGGCAGAGCTTCAAAGGCCAAAGATAAATACTTCATTCTTAGCACTGAAAACAACCTGCTGTCAGCAGAAAAGCTTTTTGAACTGCTTGGAGCCTAGATCTGGTAAGTTATTAATTTCTGACATCCATTTGTCTCTCTTTTGATCTTGTTGTACTGAACATTGATGCTACAGCCAAACTAAGTGACACCAGTTTGTCCTGAGTGGGAGGCTTGGGGCCAGGGAGCACCAGCACCAGGTACCCTGCTCTGTGCCAGAGTTCCAGCCTCAAGCAGACCCCTGGAGTAGTAACCTGCCTTTCAGTCACCTCAGTATCTTCTGTCTGCTTACTTGAAAATCCTTGAAATCTGGTCTAATTTATGAGTTTAAGAACTTAGGTCTGGATATTTTGATTTAACCTTTTTGCAATAACCCTTGTGAAATGGAACTTGAGACATGTATTGTGATTTCAGATTCCCTTTCTTCCTGAGAAGTATCCTTTAATCATGCATCAACCAACATATTTTTAATGAACAGTTTAATACCTTGCATCTTTCTTTGAGTTTTTCATTTCTAAGGGAGTCTAAGGTAGTTTATTTGTAGATATAAATGCAATAGCTACAAAGACTTTTTTGTGACTTACTGGGTGTTTCATATATAACATATCTGTGCAGCATCCTTAAGAAAAAAATCAGTTTAAAAAATCATGGTCTTTAACAGTTATAATTATGAAGAAAAGATCTGTTTAGCAAAAAAAAGCAGATCTGTTTAGGAAAGGTGATGTACACCCCAAACTTACTCCAGTGTTGGCAGCAATGCTGGGTTAATTTATGGCAAATGCAAGTGGCAAATGTAATGAAGAATGACAGGGACAAAAGGACAAGGTCACCAGTGCTGACTGCAGATAGGTCAAAGGCTGAGATCCATTTTATTCCTCTCTTGAAGAAGGCAGCTGCTCTTTCCTGGGGGCTTAAACACTACAACACTCTTCCACCCTCATCTTCTGTCCTTTTGTCATCAATGCACACGTAATGCTGTTTTGGTGTAGCTGAAATATTTAATGGAGATATTAACAGAATACGTACCTGGAAGGTTCTAGTGTGGAGTCCCTGCTTATGTCCCAGTAATAAGAAAAGTCTTCAGCTAGAAAACAGATGTTTCAACACAATTCTGTTTCATAGAAACGTTTGAAAGGATTTGTTTTAATTCTTCATTGAACAAAACCATATTTTAAAACCTTGAATGCAGTCTCAACATGGATTTGTTCCCTGGCCAGCTCTGCTTTTCATCCTGCTGCCAGGTGTTGCTGCTGCCCCAGCTAAGATTTCCCTGCCCAGCCTGCCCTTAGCTTGGCAGCCACCGGGTAGCAGCAGTACCAGGGAGAGGAGCTTCCCACACTGCAGGGAGAAAAGAGCTTTCCTTGTGCTCCTAGTAAGAGTCAAGGAGAAATTCTCCTTACACTTTTAGCTGAGTTTTTTGGGTGATGAAAGAGGGATGGTAAGGAAATGGAAAGTGCAGGAAAGGTATCTGCTGAAGAAATGGAAAATGGATAAACTGCTATCAGTGTAAATAGGGAACAGCAGTGCAAATGAGCAGTTCTAATATCTGTAGAAAGGATGAGAGTGTATCATTCACAATGGATCTAATCTGTCCAGCATGCTCTCACCAGGTACCAATTGCTGTGTCTCACCTGCCAGCTGAGACCCTGACATGCCTCACCTCACCAGTCTTGTTGTATGGAGACATTGATGCACATGGTCAGTAAAACCCAATGTAAGACATGGCTGGGTCAAAACAAGCCTTGGGCAGGCATTTGATTTGAGTAGATTTGCACTTTCCTTTTTTCCTCCTGTGTTTTCCATATGTTTTCTTTCCTGCTGCTTCCCCCCCCCCCCCACATTCTTCCTTCAAGCCACGACAGCTTTTAGTTACTGTGAGAAATGACATATTGTGAAGGTGCTGTATTTTCCAACCTCTTCCCATACTTGCTCTGAGTTGGGAGCAAAATGTTCCTGGTGTGCTGCCAGCTGAACCTCTTGCCGTGCTAGAAAACTGGCTCCCTCCCATGCCTGTGCTCCAGGGATGCACTCCCACAGCATGGGCTTTTTGTTGGCTATTTCCTACAAGCCTGGATTCCTCTCCCTTTCCGGCACAGGGCTGAGCAATTACCCATCAAACTAGTTCCAAAAGCTGGCCTTAAAACCCAGAGGTAGCAAATCTATCTGTCAGCATTTGCATCTTTCTGGGAAATCTGGCAAAAGCTTTATTACCTTGAAAACACAGGAGGCAATAGCACAGGTGAGCCCTGCAGTTAGACCTGTCTGAGACCTGTCTGACACTGCAGCTCTGTTCTCTCCTTGGGATGAAGTGGCACTTGATTTGCATTTCTCTTCAGCTTCAGGATGAAATAGGGATCTAACCATCATCTACCAGGCAAACCCAGACAGTCTTCCTTGCAATAGATTGAGAAAAGACTTTCTTCTGTTGTCACTTCTGGCTTCTTTGTTTAGCAGCTGTTCACATCTTTTATTTTAAACTCAGTCTTGTTATTTGACATTTATTTGCATATAGCGACAGTTGCCATCTATTACCCCACCTGTCTTTACAAAGTCCTTGAGTCTTTTAATGTATTACTCCAAATCCTGCATTTTAAAAGTATTTTTTTCCCTCAGGTGCATTCTATAATTGTGGAAATACTACTGCTTTCTGCATTGCTCTGCAAACAGAAAAAAACATACTATTTGAGAGAAAAAAATAAAGATATGGTAATAAGGTGTGGCAAGTAAAAAAAATCTCATGTGAATGCTAATTTGTAGGTTTAAATCATGAGTTATTAGCCCAGTTTCTTTCTTTAAAATTAAATTCCTTTTAATACAAAGAGGCAGTAAGAGAAAATGTTTTGTGGTGTTTGTCAGTAAGGGGAGGGCACAAAGCTGGAGGAGAGGTGTTATATAACATGTCCTATAAACACTTCTGTATTTATAGTACTTTATTAGTCCATCTTCTTCCTTTTGCTGTGACTGCAAGCCTGGAGATCTATTCCTTATATAGCAGGCAAGTGTTGCTTTACCTCTGCTGGGCTGTCAGTGTTCAGGCTCTTCCAGTGTGTCCTGCTCTTGGCTAGGAGCTCAGAGGAAAGAGTTCAGCAAGCTGAAGAGTTGAGCTCTTCACTGAACTTTCTGTCACAAAAGCATCTTTGTCTTTGGTGTTCAGACATTTTGGGAAGAGTTTAATCATTTATTTCAGAGTAGAAGGACACAGTGACAGTAAACATCTCTGTTTTTTTATGAGGTTTATTTCTTCAGGTGTGTTGTTTCTAGATGCATGATAAGATGAAAGAAAATGCAAGCCTGTGAGTAAGCAGCTTTAATCTC
This sequence comes from Ceyx cyanopectus, assembly GCA_013401355.1. NCBI lineage: Eukaryota > Metazoa > Chordata > Aves > Coraciiformes > Alcedinidae > Ceyx > Ceyx cyanopectus. Next base: position 113,473 of record VYZU01038768.1, read on the forward strand.
CCAGGCCAGGCTGTGAACAGCCCCGGTGTGTCTGGGCAGGACCTGGAAGAAGTTTCCTCTCCCCAGGTTCCACTTGTGTGCTGCACACCAAGTCTGTGGTGAGCCAGCAATGCTGCCCTAACAAGACCATCCTTCCATCTCCTACAGGACTCTAAAAGCTGAGCTAGCTCAGGATCCTGGGCTGGCAGTGCTGCCCACAGTGGAGCATCCCAGCTCTCCTGCTCTGATGCAACGTGTCTTCATGATCAGTACACCAGTTAGAAGTCCTGTTTTCAGCACAAACCCCATAGAGGTGAAGTGTTTTAGCTGAAGAACTGGGCTGTGGCCAATTTTGGCTGAGGCAGAGGAACAATTCCTCATCTCTCCCCAGCCACCCACAGCTCCATTTAAAGAAAAGTCAACAGACATATGCAGCAAAATCCTCTAGGGCTCATCTGTCCAGCTCCTTCATCAAGCAATGCCCATGGCCTACATATGGCTCCTCTTTTTCATTTGAGATTTATTCTGCAGTTATCAGCACCCGTGACCTTTGCTGGCTTTGTGCTGTGCTGAAAACTCTGCACACTCTGTACTGCCCGTGGCCAGATCCAAATGGTGAGCATATGGTGCTCCCCCTTAAGCCTTTCAATTATTCTTTTACAGGCTTCTGGCTGCCTGGTTGGATGATGTCTTCACAGCCATGCATGGCTGTAGCACAGCTACTTCCAGTCATTAGGAAGTTGTGTCACAAACCATCTAGTTGTAATTGTTCATTTTCTCTCAGAAAATTCAAAACAGAGGACGTAAATACATCAAGCAAGAGTGTGTGAAGCAAGAGGGTTTTAATTTATCCACATTTCTGATGTGCCTGTAATTCATTTGCTCTTAAACAGAGGCAACAGTCCCTAGGTGTGCTCAGACTTGAAATCTGGCTACAGGGAAGAGATGGAAGAAAGAGCAGGAGCTGGGTCCTCCTCTTATGCTCTTTAACTGTGTCCAGTTTTGGACACCCCAGTTCAGCCCCGATAGAGATTTACTGGAGAGAGTCCAACGCAGGACCTAGAAGATCATCTAGTCCAACCCCCCTGCCAGAGCAGGATCACCTAGACCAAGTCATCCACTCCAAAGAGTAATTGTAGTTAGACCCATCCAAAGTTAGCATGTTAAAGAGCAGGAAAAATCAATGTATAGAAGCTGCTAAGTTACACTTAAACCAGCTTGTGCTTGTATGTGCAATGACAACAGTTCCAGCACTTCTGGAGGAGAAGCACAGGGACTGCCCAGGTGTGCAAAGCAGGTCTCCCAGTGCCAGCCCCAAGGGTTTTTGGTGATATCATAGTGGGTGGATGACCACGGTCACTGGATGCCCATGGGCACCCAACAGCCTGTCGTGAACATCAGCACCATCCCTCACCAAAGGGCATGGCTTGAAGTTGGATCATTGCCCTGGAGTCCCTGATGATAAAAGACAAACCTGGATAAGTAGAAAGGAATTCCTCTTTTGTTCTGTAAGCTCCTTGGGTCAAAGGCCTTGCAGAATTCTCAATTACTGTTATTTAGTATTCTTGGCAGGAGATGTGGGCAAAATCCTTTCAAAACAGGAGGTTCTTTTATAACTATCTTCTGAGCAACTCTAATCATGTTGTATTTTCTCCTTTTTTTTTTTTTTTCAAAGATCCCAGAAATATCTCTGTTCACATTTAATGTCTGGTATGTTTGTTATGTTGAGGGTAATTTACTTGCAAAGCATAATTATGGGAAATTCCTCCAGCTTGTGATAAAGAGCACAGAGCTGGTTACCAAAGCAGGCTTTTCCTCATTTTGAAATGACCCCTGACTCACTCTGAGAAGTTGAGACCTTTTCTGAGGAAACAGAGCTCTTTGGCAGTGATTATTTTATTACAGAGATTATTTTTTTCTTCCACTTACTACATGAACATTAGGAAATTGAAGATCCATTTCTAGGGCTGCTTCTTCGATGCTTTCTTGGTCCCTTTTCAACCAGCTGATTCTTGGCTGGTTTCTGTCCTTTTTGAACCTATTTGGATTTTTAATATTGAATATATTTGTCTTATAGATATAGATATATCTTTATACATTTTCATTTGTTTCCATTATATTTATAAATGCCTTTGTATCCTGTTTAGTCTATTCAATTTTCTTGCTTTTGTTAACACAGGGTTGGGTTTTTTTTGTGGAAAACAAAACCAATATGTGATATTTTCAGTTTATATTTTATGTTTAATGTACCTGAGGTNGGATTATTACCTTCCTAATAAGCAACTGCTTTTTAAGAGTGAATACTTTACAAGGCAAGATTAATTGTAGTCATAGATCTGTAAGAATATTTTAAAATTAAATATTTAAGCTTAAAACTTCACTTTTTTTTTTTTGTCAGTAATAATGAAAATATTGCTAATAAGTAAGCCTAACTTGAAGATATTTTTTGCAGAATTAGTGTGGGCCTCCTGTTGGAAAGAGCCACAAGTTCAGCTGAAATGAAGTTCTGGGCTAAAGGGCACGTTTCTATTTTAGCTGTCCTTTAATAGCTCCCTATTAAATTAGTGTTATACAAACTTTAGCATAGTTGTATTTTTTAATCCCTTTTTTTTCTGATTCATTGACCCTGAAATAAGTATAAAATCTCTCTAAAATGCTCAGATACCAGCAGCATAAAAGTGCTACAAAAGTATGAAAAGNTTTCAAAACAGGAGGTTCTTTTTTAACTATCTTTTGAGCAACTCTAATCATGTTTTTTTTTTTCCTTTTTTTTTTTTTTTCAAAGATCCCAGAAATATCTCTGTTCACATTTAATGTCTGGTATGTTTGTTATGTTGAGGGTAATTTACTTGCAAAGCATAATTATGGGAAATTCCTCCAGCTTGTGATAAAGAGCACAGAGCTGGTTACCAAAGCAGGCTTTTCCTCATTTTGAAATGACCCCTGACTCACTCTGAGAAGTTGAGACCTTTTCTGAGGAAACAGAGCTCTTTGGCAGTGATTATTTTATTACAGAGATTATTTTTTTTTTCCACTTACTACATGAACATTAGGAAATTGAAGATCCATTTCTAGGGCTGCTTCTTCGATGCTTTCTTGGTCCCTTTTCAACCAGCTGATTCTTGGCTGGTTTCTGTCCTTTTTGAACCTATTTGGATTTTTAATATTGAATATATTTGTCTTATAGATATAGATATATCTTTATACATTTTCATTTGTTTCCATTATATTTATAAATGCCTTTGTATCCTGTTTAGTCTATTCAATTTTCTTGCTTTTGTTAACACAGGGTTGGGTTTTTTTTGTGGAAAACAAAACCAATATGTGATATTTTCAGTTTATATTTTATGTTTAATGTACCTGAGGTCACCTTTGAAGCTGCATTTTCAAGTATAGAATTTCCCCTATGAGGAAGGTGCCATCAAAAAGATGTTGTAGGTTATGGGATCTTTCTATCTAAAAGTCTCGCTAATCACCTGTGTTATTGACAACACAAACTGAAGCACCTTTAGAGCTGTAAATTGTCTCCCAGGAAAAAGCTTATCTCATTTCAGTAAAATCTATAGACTAAGTTTCTGGAAAAAAAAAAAAAAAGCAGGTATTAAAAAAAGCAAAA
>VYZU01038768.1:117250-160077 GCA_013401355.1 Ceyx cyanopectus
TAAAATTTACTTTTTTTTTTTTTTGTCAGTAATAATGAAAATATTGCTAATAAGTAAGCCTAACTTGAAGATATTTTTTGCAGAATTAGTGTGGGCCTCCTGTTGGAAAGAGCCACAAGTTCAGCTGAAATGAAGTTCTGGGCTAAAGGGCACGTTTCTATTTTAGCTGTCCTTTAATAGCTCCCTATTAAATTAGTGTTATACAAACTTTAGCATAGTTGTATTTTTTAATCCCTTTTTTTTCTGATTCATTGACCCTGAAATAAGTATAAAATCTCTCTAAAATGCTCAGATACCAGCAGCATAAAAGTGCTACAAAAGTATGAAAAGCTCAACAACCTCCAGACTCCTCTGGTTTAGAAATATTGTGCATTTCAGAAACTCACTAATTCTAATGTAATGCCTTTAAACTGTTATATTTGCACCAGTGGTAATTAGTATTTTTAATGTGTTCTGGGCACGTGTCTTCCAAAGGGTATGCTAAAGCAAGGGAAGAGATTTCTGAGATGAGAGAAATTAAAGAAACAAAATAAGCACCTAAAACTTAATTAAAATGGGTTAACCTCAGGGGAAGGGTAACTTCAGCACTAGATTTTCAAATAATTTGGAAGCTATGGAAGGGAATATTTCACACCTCGTGAGCAACAGCCATGGAACCTGTCAAGCAAACAAACACCACAGCCACAAGTAGAGTGAAACTGAGAACCAAGTTCTTAAGTGAGGCTAAAGCATCACTGTCTGTGTTGCAGAGTTGTTGTAGCCCATATGGCCTTTTCTCAGGAACACTCAGTGATCACCCACACCATATGTGCAGCAGCATCCAGGCTCAGCAAGCTGGAAATTTGAACTACAAATTTCCTTACAGTGAGTGGTGTTAGTATGAGCCAAAATGGTATTAATTTTAATTAGAGCTGGATGAATGAAAAACAAAAAAAAATCCATTTGTTCCACTAAAACCCCCAGATTTGGCTCCATATGGAAAAATGCATGTATATTAACTTTGAAGTGAACTTCTGTTTGTAGGAAAAGAAAGCAGTGGAAATACCAATGTGTACTGGCAGGAGTATTCACACTCCACAGGTAAATGTGCTTATTCTGAAAGAAACTTGTAGATCTGGTGGTTTGTAAACTGAAGGGGAAAAAAAACATACACAAGAAAACACTTGCACAATGCACATTCAGAAAAGCAAACCTTTAAAGGGACACAAAGAATTCAGGAGCTGTTCATAAACTGAAATGTTTTTATTTGAACCATCCGCTGAGTGATGTGAAATAATAATAATAAGCCACTAAATCCAGGTGTCTATTCAGCTCACTGCAAACATATAACTGTTGCATTCCAGCAGTTTGAAGTATCTAAGAAGTGAGCTCTTCAAATTAAATCTTTATCTGGATCAAAATGGAATACAGGGGCCACAGCACATAGCTGCACCCTACAGGTATGTGCTGAAATGTGTGTAGCCTGTGGTCCTTTGGTCTCACTAGGATGTTTTGTGGTTCTATCCTGACCTAAAGGACACATTTCTTTTCACATAGAAAAACACATTTTGATGATCTGTTACACTTCACCTTTTTGTCTCTATGCTGAATTCTGCAGAAAATGTGGTTTTCATTTAAGTTTATCTTCCAAAAAGGTAGCCAGTCTGGATTTGAAGAGAATGAGAGATGGAGAAGTCCCCTTCCCCCCATTCTTTCTGTATATTAAAGTGGTTCTGAATAGAGATTTAAAGCTTTTTGAAAAGGAATGAGTTTGAAAATATTTATTTCCATTTTCTGTTGCCTGTCTAAAAGGCTCTGAGAAATCATTTTTTCTTTAAGAAGGAGATACTGGAACCCAAGTGGAATCACTTAAATTAGGCAGTATGAAAATACAGAAAGCCTTTCTACATTGGCTACTCAGGGAATTCTGCCACTGCCTTTAGGAAGGCTGTGAAAACACCTAAAATGAAAGCACCATATAGACATAAAGTAGGTCAGATCCTTCCCTCTCCCAGAAACTTTAGAGCTTTCTCTTCCTTGATAAAATCGACCTGTCTCATTAGGCTTTGCCTCTTCACTCAGCACTGGCTCTTGCATGAAGCGGTGACTTGGGAAAACTGCTTTAGGAAGAAGTTTGTGTGTCTGTGTGTACATTTTTCAGACACACCAGCAGCGTGTCAGATGCTGAGGAGGAAGATGCTATTTTTGAGAACAAACATTTGTTTGAAGCACACCTGCACCCAAACAATTTCTTTCACTGCTGAGGTTGTACTGACAGGAAGGAGCTGCTTCTTAGGATTAAAAAATAGGGGGAAAATGGTGAATAATCTTTTCCTTTGTCTCTATAACATATCAAATAATAATTTACAGTATAATTAGCATGTGTGTGGTGAAAATTGAAACTGGCAAGACATGTTTGTTACCCTGCTGACTGGTTTAGAAACAGAACCTGGTCTTTCTTTATTAGCTCTTCCTCTGAGTAGTCTCTTGAGTCAGAAACTCTTTTAGATGTGAGAACACAGTGTCTGATATAGAAAGGCCCTGATCATGCCAGGGGTTGTGGGTAACTGTTGGGGAAGAATTAAGTCTTGCTGAGCACAGCACAGAGAAGCAGCCCAGTTGCTTTGAATTTTTGTGGTTTCTTCCTGGTGAGACCTGCCCCTCCTCTCAGATCCCTGTATAGCTGGGCTGAGCAACAGGAAAGCTGCTTTCCTTCGAGATGAGTGAGCACCTCTGCAATCCCAGCCTGTCAGGTGATCAGTCAAAGGTACAACTGGAAGGGAGATGCTCCAAGGCACTGGAACCAAGCAATTGGGCATCACTGGCTGCAAGGGCTCTCACAGCTGTGGTCCAGACAGCAGTACCTGCAGCTAACCAGCTCTTTGATCTCCTTCTCTTTAATTCCATCTGTTCTCAGGTTTGGGGCAAATTTTCTCATCCTTCTAGCTTTCAGGCAGCAGTGATAATAGATCAGTGCAAGAACAGATTCATTTCTCCAAGGCTGTTTACAGATCTTTCAGATCTTCAGGGATCTGAAGGATTCACTTCAAAGGTGGGAAAATGGGACGCAGTGGGGGTGACAGAAGAGGATGTACAGTCAGATGAAATTAGCCCTTCTATAGGCAAGCAAAAAAAGAGATTTCTGTGCCTTTTAAAGTGTTTTGCTATAATATTAAGGGGGGAATATAAAAAGGGATAGATGTCAGTTAAAAAGGAAAGCTTAGAGCTGAGCTAGTAGAAAGACCAGATCCACTGGGGAGGGGAGGCAGGGGGTGAGGATGCAGAGCTGGACTATCTAACTCCTCTGCTTGGTAAAACCAGCTGATGGAGACAGGGGGTTACCAGTGGACAACATGATTTGTCCTCATGGACAGGACAACATGAAACTGCAGTGTGTTTGGAAGAAGGTCACCAGGACTTTCTCTAAGTAAGCAGGAACAGAACAACCTCGATTTTATTGTCTTGTTATGAGGTTGGAATGACAGGATGACACAGTTTATGCAATGGGATTATCAGCAGGGCTGAGACCTGGTATCAACCACAACCAAACCTGAGGTGTAAATGCAAATACTGATGTCCTTTTAATATCTTTATGTACCAGAGAAAAGTCAGGTAGCATTACAAAGAAGATTATTTGACAAGTTTTGGAAAAAACACCTGGGCTTAAAACTGTATTTCTTTTCTCATCTCCACCCAAATATAAATATTTAAAATACTGGAGGAAAATGCAGGATCATTTGCATGACACTGATATTGTTCAGCTTGGTTTTCCTTTTATTATAGACTTGTACATTGTTGGACAATAGGCATGGCACTGATATTTTTCTTATTTCTGGTTCACCCCCTGGGCTTTAATTATCAGCAACCTTCTTAATTGGCTTATCTGCATTAGGATTAGTGTGTGAAAGGTTTAAGAAAAAAAATGGACTGTGTGTTGTGAAAGAACCATCTGTATCCTTTGTAGGAAAAATTGAGTGCATGCCTATTAGGAGAAATGGAAGAATAGTTGGGAGTCTTGCTGCCTGTAGAGACAGAAAGAAAACCTGCAAAGTTAACCTCTTCAGGAACTGAATACATTTAATGATCTGGCCCAAATACAGAAATAAAAGGTAGGTATAAAAACAGTCAAAAGAGCTGCAAAACTTAGGTTATGAATGTTCTAGGTTGTGTAAGACACTTCAAATGTTGCATGTAAGGTGGTATTTTCAAATGGATGTGATGCATTCATCTGATAAGTTCCCACTGGAAAGGTGTTTTGCCAAGAGCATCAAAGGAAGAACTAACATTATTTAAGAATCCACTGATTTAATTTGAGAATCCAATTATTTTATCTGCAGGCACAGCTCAATATTCTGAATAGATCTCCAGTCTTTTGCAGGAAAAGTATCTCTGCAGAATGTGGCTTGTAAATTTGCTTCTTCATAATTTATAAATGGCTGGCAGATGAGACACACCAGTGCTCTTCTAAGACTCAGGAGTCTATGATGGGGTAAAAAAATTCCCTTCTAATTTTTGATTCACCTGACCCTTCTCAGAACCCAGTGGCCAAGAGGTCTGTGTCTTAGCTACTGTTGTGAACCTGCCTCCTGCTACCTTCATCTGAGGTTCCCTGCCTCTTGTGCTGGAAGACAGAGGGGAGGGAGCAACTGTCCCTCTATTTATATTTTATAGGTTGTTTTATCTTCCCTCACTCACCTTTCTTCCAGCCTGAGGGTCCAATCTATTGAACTGTTCCACAGATGGAAACTATTCCACAGCTTTGATCTCTTCTCTGAACCTTTTCCAAGTCTACCTCAGTGGGAGGTGGGCAGAGATGGGATGGACAGACAGAACAAAGAGGGCTGACCAAAGCTGTGGCATTCAAAATAGGGGTGCAAGGGGCTACAGTAAGTCATTATGGTCTCTGTTGTTTATCCTTTCTCTAATCATTTCCAAATACAATTCTGTTTGTTGCACTGAGCTGATATTTTTATTTACCTATAATTCCAAAATCCTACTCCCAAGCTTATTAATCAGCCTAGAGCCCATCATTTCCCATATAAATGTGTGAATCATTTCTGCATTTTTATCTAAGGATTTAAATCTGCCATCACATTGCCTTAGCACTCAGCCTTATAAGGTCTTCTGCTGTGCTGTGAGGATAACCCTGCAACTCTCTCCTCCCTTCCCTCACTCCTGCTGTGTGCAGGCAGCCCAGAGGAGCTGGCACACAGCCCCTTTCTTGGGATAAAGCTATGGGCCACCACTCACATCCCTCAGGCTCTCTGTTTCCCTGCCTGGTACTTCCTGGTCAAAATAAAATGTTCCAGCCAAAACTATCCCTGCATAAATTACCAGAGGAAAAAAAAGTGAGAGGGTTGTGAGCTGCCCCATTACAGCATTTGGAACCACAGCTTCATTTAGAGCCCAACAAACCAGTAAAACTCTTCTGCTGTGACTTCACATAAATTACTGCAGCTCACTTCTCACAGATGATGTTGTCATTCTCTTTTGATTGCTGTTTCTGCTTAAAACCCACAGCTTCCTCCCCTAGTCTCCAAAACTGAACTGGTTAGAGAGTTTTACGTAGTTTGGTGGCAATAATCAGAGCCATAAAGGAAAAGTAATGAAATGTTGTTTGGTTGGTTGTTTTTTTTTTTAATAAGATTCATCATCTGCCACCCACCACCATTATATCAGAAGCACTGACATTTAGGAGGGGAAGCACATCTGGTTTACAAAGCATTTCCTATTAGGTTGTCTAGGCTGGAATGATGAACTTCCTAATTAGGTCATTCCCTTCCATCTCTTTTTATGGCTCCCCAGTCTGTAGTATTTCTCTGAATAGTTCATGCTGTGGTGTACTTATTAATATGCTTCCGCAACCTAAATGGCATAATTAGTTGCATTTTTATCTCAAAGGTTCAATTAAAAAGTAATCTAGTAGGAGGTAGGATTCTCAATTACTGAGTGTGGGAAAGACACCTATTCTGTTCTCACCACCTTTCATCTCAGACATCATTCAATCATTTTTTTTTTCCCAAATAAAATATAGCTTTTCATCCCTTTGGAGGAAGGAGAGAGGTCACAGAGACCTGTGGAGACCATATATAATGATGTCTATTTTTATCTCCACTTTCTTTAAAGATACAATTAAATTTGTAGTGCACTCAAATTGCAGACATTTTGTACTCTGTCTTGTAGACAAGACAGACAATTTTTGTTGCTGTGCATTTGTAATTGAAAAACATTAATTTTGCTATTTCAGGTTCATTAATCAAGCCTTTACAAGTACATTAGAAGTAAAATTAAATTAATTTCCATGTAATTTATGACAAGTGTTTCACTTTGGAACCTTGTAAATAGGTAGCACCACTCCCTTAGGAAATGACAGAAGAGCTTTGACAGATGTAGATATTCATAACTTCAAACTCCAGAAATAATTTCTAAGGACAATAATTGTGAATAGTGTGAGAGGTTTATTAGTAGTTTGTTTTTTTCCTAGTGAAGCATTCACGATAGTTATTGTAAAATCAGGCTTTTGCAGTTTGACTGTTTTCTATTAATGCTTGTAAATGAAATATGCTGAAGAAAAAAAAAGAAGTGATGGCAGTAGCAGTTGCTGAAGAAACTTGGGGCAGTGCTAGAGGACTTGTTCTTGAGCACATGGGAAACTCCATGTTTTCCGTAAGTATTTTATAGCTGGCAAGTGTTTGCTTCTCACACAGGAGGCAGCCTGAAGAAGACAATAAAGCTATAAATGAACTGGCACACTGAGCAATGATTTGGGTCTGTGCAGGGCTCCTGTCTCCCAGGGATAGAGAGTCTGGGACCAGCACAGTGAATATCCCAGAGCAGGAGAGGTTCAGAGTCATCTGTGGGGCCATGGGAGCCAAGGGATTTCTGACAGAAATAGGTGTTTGCAAGGTGGAGTGATTTGTTTCACCACAAGGAGGGAGGTGAGCAACAAGATTTTGCACCAGTGGGTGTGTTATTAATGATCACCCTGTCCTAGTGAATGGAAACTCATTTGATTTATGTACTTACTTGAATTACTTCGTTCTGGCTGATCCTATTTCCTTTAATTCTGTGAAAATACAAGAGTGATAAATTATTCTGAAGTACTTTGCTGGTGTTTGTTTGTTGTACTTTTTAATCTAATTATAAATACCTAGCTCCTTTTTGAGACAGATTTGTACTCATGTGTTAGAAGACTGTATAGACAGAATATATATAGAGACTATATACATATCCAGGGCCAAATCCTGACAAGTCTTATGACTGTACCTTGGTTATGGCAGACTGGGCTCAGCATGGATGCAGATGGAATAAAGCCCAGTACAGGTGGGCTCTAGCTGGTGGCAGGGGTGGACTCCATCACTATTGTGTTCCATGGGTGCCTGCATCTCAAGGTTGTGATGCAGTTCTAGCTTTTCAAAGAATTGTAAGGTCACAGAGTAGAGTTTTGAGGAGTTACTTGTAAAGTCTGAATAAAACAAATCCTGCCAGTGAAAAGGGTAGAAATCTAAAATGAGAAACATTTCTTTTTAATCTAATTGGTTTAATTAACTTTTTCCAGGAAGACACAAAGCCAAAAACTCAATATTTTTATCCCTTTCAGTTTTAGGTATTAGATGAAACAAACTGAGGGCACACACCTATGTTAGTCTTGGTCACATCTCTACATTACACCCAGATCACTCCTTGTGAGGCATGACATGAATTTGCAAGATTTCCAACAAAAATGCCAGTGTTAAGGAACCTTATTTTTAAAAGAATAAAAATCTGCATCTACCCACAGCTTTGCACAGAAATATTTTAATTAAATATTAGTCTATCTCCATCTGATTGTTGTTTCATGAAAGCAAGTCTTGGACCACCCAGCTTTTTTCTCTGTTAAACATTGGTTTGGGTGTGTGTATAGAGTAGTTCCTGGGCCTCTTTCCAAATCACAGAAACTTTTTCCTTAAAAGAGCTGAAAATGGGCACAATTTAAGATCACAAGGTATTTTCGCCATTAAAATGCTTCCAATATTAGATCATGGTTTGGCAAAATAAAGAGAATTTAATTTTTTGACTCTTTTAATAGGGAATTCATTACAGACAGATTTCAGATCAGGGCACAGGTCATTGGCAAGAGTGACAGACTTCAAGTGTGACTCCTTTGCTGTTTTGAGACTGCACACAGTGTCCATAGAGATTTTGTGGGATCTGAAATGAATTAAATAGGGTTTTATACTCTGAATGATGATAAAAGAAGGCAAGAAGTTTCATAAGGCTTTTAACATCCCACCTCACCTCCTGACTTAGCTTTTGGAATCTTTATCCTCATGTTGTTGTCCACCCTTTGTTTCTTTACAGACATCTCTGAAATTCAGGCCCTGGTTCTGCAGCCAGCTCAGCATCATCCCTGCTCACTCCTTGCACTGTAGATTTCATCATGGGAGCTCTGGAAGTCTGCAAGCAGAAGTGAGTCAATTCTTAAATATATTTGAATTTTATGATGTTTACATTTGTTTACACAAATTCACACATATATGCTTTATATATACATTTGTTTGCTCGACTAGCAACATATTTTTATTACTTTTTCAAGCTGGATATCTGGCACTTTCAAGCTGCAGATCAAATACCAGCTTGAATACTGTGACAGCTTCACAGACATGCTGTCTTGCTTTATATTTATAGAGGTATATGGCTTAGATACAGAACTATGGCAGTGCAATATATCATGTTGCTATTAATTATCCCCTCATTATAGAAATATCAAGAAAAGCTGTAACATAAGCACCATAACTGGCAGTTTCTAAATGAAAGCATAGTAAATATAAAGAAAGGGAAATATCTTTAATATAAAGAAATTTCTATTGCATTAGGAATGTCAAAGCCAATAATTTTGGAGACATAAAGGCTTGTCTAGGATTAAAACCAGAAATGTAGAGTCCATGATTGACACTATTTATTCCTACTGCAGTGAGCAAACAGCCTGCTGCAGCAGCACTCCAATGTGGACTGGTGTGATTACAGCACAACTATAAAATATTCCAAGTTTTATTTATAAGAACAAGCAGCTCAGCCAAAGCAGGACTGAGTTTTCTAAGAGATTTTTTTTTTTTCCCTTCCAGGGTGGTGAAAAATCAGCCCATTCTGGAAAGATACCTGCAGGATATGGATTTTGATCTCTCTTTTCAACCTTTCAAACACCATCTCCTCAAAACAACATAAAAGCCCTGCTGCAGCCGGGATCAAAAGGTAACATGCTTTGGGTTTGGGGCCTTTTAAAAATGTTGAAATGAAAGTGCAAAAAGCCTGTGTGCAGGGCTATATTCTAATCTGCTGCTGAAAAGTTTTATCTTTTTCTGGCATGCTTTATGGGTGACATTTCTGATACAACACATTCCATTTCAGTCCTTAAAGGTGATCTCTGCCTTCCCCCCTTAACCTTCCCAAAACAACAGGCCTTTTTGAATTCTATAAAATCTTGTTTTCAAAAATAGTTTTGTTGGGTGGGTTCTGAGCCTTATTTATGTGCATGAGCAGAGAATGGAGAAAATGCACTCACAGTGGAGCTTCACCAAAAATACTGATGGGAAGCCAGTAGCTGGTTTGTGAAGTCATTAAATGGCAGTGACAGAAACCATTTGAACAGTCATTCATTAATACAACTATTGGTTAAAATTTAACAAGTCAGCCTAGGTGTGCTGCTCTGCTGTGTGACGTGCCATAGCAAGAGCACTTGAAATATTTACTTATTTATTGTTTCCTTACCATTAATAATGAAATACCCAAGATCCCCTTTTTGGTTTTCCTTCTGTTAAACAAAGCACATTCATTTGTAGATTTAAACTGGCAATATTTTCTGTTGTGAGCTACCAGAGATTTCAGCTGCTTTTATATGGAGCAGCTTACTCTAATGTCAGGATGAAATTTACATAGTTAGGGATTTGCATCTAGTTTCACTTCAGTGAAAGTGACATATATTTTCTTTCATAAACTCATTGCTTTCCATCTCATAGTCCAAAAGGTCACACCAGAGAATAGTTGATAGGAAACTGGGTTTGCTCACCAAGAGGAGTGTTCTTTGTAAAGGAGCACACACTGCAATGTGGGATCACCTTTCTAAAGACAGATAGTAAAGGATTAAATGTCAGAAGTGGTCTAACTTAGAGTCTTGTAATGATTTTGCAGCTTCGTTGAAGTGACCAGTTAAACCCTGAGATAGCTGACCTTTCTGGGGAAAGGTTCAGGCTCTCAGCTGTTAAGTTGAAGAGGAAACGATGGTTGGTGTAAATCAAGTGGATTAGAGCACAGGCACATGTCCCTCTGCTACTCTAGGTGTCAAAGAGCAGGCAACTTGAACACAACCTCATTAGACGCAGCAACATCCCCTTAGCGTGTGGCTGTAGCACCATCTACGGGTGAGCTCGCTGCCCAAACTGCTCGGCCCACTTTCCCCTTCTCTCCAGGGCTTACAGCTTTGCACAGCAACTCCCTACCCCCGTCCCTTGCTCCATAACCACCCTGCTCTCCAGTGCAGCAGGACAGGGTGCGCTGCCTCCTCACACTCATCTCTCCCTGCTCTGCAGCACCCTGCCCACACTGGTGGTTCAGGTGCGATGCGTGGCTCATGAGCCGTTGCTTGGGTCCGTTTGGTCCTTCAGACGGGAGCTGCTGATGCGGGAAGGACTCGGGAGGGATGAGTCCTGCCCCACCCGGTGAAGGACACTCAAACAAGGGGCTGCAAGATACGCTGGTTTAAAGATATTTTTCTCCATTGCAGACCCCTGGTGGGATGAGACATCTCTCTGACACTGACTTTGATTAATTTTTATTATTATTTTTTTCCCCATTCGGCATTCCTGGGGAGCTCTGAAGCGAGGCGGTTTCACACCAGCCCCTGCCGGCGGTGCGGACTTGCCTGCCGGGCTCGGCCGCTAATCTTTTGGCTTTCACTGCACCGCCAGCTCGCCCGCACCCCTGCCCGCACCCCGCACGGCTCAGCACCGCGGCCAAGGACGCGGGTTCGGGCCGAGGAGGCGGGTTCGGGCCGAGGAGGAGCTGCGGAGACGGGCCCCGCCCCGGCGCCTGCGCGGCAGCGGCACCCCCGGCAAGATGGCGGAGGAGGAGTGAGTGTTGCGGGGCGGTTGGGTTGTGCGGGTATCCGCCGCCATCCGCGGGAACTGGGCTGGGGGGGAGCGGCGGGGGAGTCCCGGGGGGTCGGGGTGCGGCGCTGCCAGAGGTGACCGGCTTCTCCCGCCCCGCAGGCCGAAGCGGCGGATCCCGCTGGTGCCCGAGAACCTGCTGAAGAAGCGGAAGGCCTACCAGGCCATCAAGGCCACCCAGGCCAAGCAGGCGCTGCTCAACAAGCGGAAGGTAGGGGCTGGGTGCCCGGGGGTGCAGCCGGGGGCTGGCGGGTCGAAGGGGTTGGCGCTGTACGGGAGCCTGCGGGGGGCGACCGGCTGGGAGAGCCTGGCTGCGAGGGGGTGAAGCCCGGCGGCGATCTGCGGTGCTGCTGCAGCTTCGTGTTTCTGAAGAATCGTTAATTCCAAACGACCTGAGCTATCGGGTTCCTCTGCGAGGGGGGTCAGGGAGTCTGAGAGTCTGAATTTATCCATACTGTAGTGATCCTCTGGTCATTATCTCTCAGAATAATCTTGAGTATACATATGTTAAGGGTGAGTGTAGGGAGGATGGAGCCAGACTCTTCTCAGTGTCATCCAGTGACAGGACAAGAGTCAGTGGGAGCAAGTTGGAGCACAAGAGGTTTTGGGTAAACACAAGGAAAAACTTTTTCCCAGTGAGGGTGAAGAGCCTGGAACCGGCTGCCCAGGGATATTGTGGATTCTCCTCTGGAGACACTCAAGACCCGCCTGGATCTGTTCCTGTGTGACTTAGTCTAGGTGATCCTGCTCTGGCAGGGGGGTTGGACTAGATGATCTTCTAGGTCCCTTCCAACCCCTAACATTCTGTGATTCTTTGAGTTAATCTCTTCAGGTGTTGAGCATCTTCATCATGTCTTGGAGCACTGTAAGGAGGTCAAAACATTTTGGCTTCTTATACTGAAACACAAATTTATTGCAGACTGAGTTGTCGCTCTTAGATCAGTGGTTGCCAGGGTGTGTGTGTGTGTAAAAAGTGATGCTGATGAGTTGTTGGTGCTACCGTGGGATTACATTGAAAACAGTTCACCTCTGCATTGTAAACAGTTATAGAGATATTGTGGGGTTTTATGAGTATTTAATTAACTAGATAAATTAGAGCTTTGACAGGTCATGGTGTTTTTCTATGTGTAGGGTGGCACATGTTGCTGATGCAGACACCCTGTGTTCAGTGTGTGGTTCCAGGCAGGCAGAGCACAGCACACCTTTCTGTTTCAGAATTTCAGACCTGTTCTGCTCTGTCTCAACTAATATAGCAGCAGGTGCTTGTGTTAAAGCTTTGTCACACCAGAGTACTGCTGTAGTGTCTGCCTCTCCCAGATACCTACCTTGTTTCTGCCTCCCCCAGCAATTGGCTGAGCTCTGTATGTAGTTGTGAAGATCTGTCTGTGGCTGCAGGTGCTTCCATTTGATTTCTATGCCTAGAAATACCCTGGGTATTGCTCTGGTTTTGCTAATTTATTAATTCTGTGGGGAAAAATCCTTTGTTCACTGTTCATGTGTGCTTAGATGATCAGCTCCATTTTCACAGAATCATAGACTTGTTGGAAGAGACCTTCAAGATCATCCAGCCTGTCTGTACTCACTGCTCTAAAACTGAAGCAGCACAGTTCAAGTTCAGAATTCCCCTTTGGCCTTGGAGGTGTAAACCTTTCTCACCATTGGGAAGGGTGATCATTTCTTCTGCTTTCATCTTCAGCTCCAGAGGGGAAAACAAATCCAGTTCAAGCGGCTGGAGGCTTTTGTCCGAGATTCGTGGCGCCGGCACCGCGACGACGTCCGCCTGAGGCGCATGGAGCAGAGAGCGGGGCCGGTGGCGCCGCCCGAGGAGCACAGACTGGCCTTCGTTGTGCGCATCATGGAGTAAGGAGCCTCACCTTTGGCGTGGCTGCCAGCTGCTGGGCAAAGGAAGGGTGCTCAACCCATCTCCCTGCAGTTAGGCTGAAGCCTTTTATTGCCGTGTTAATGTCACTAATAGGATTTCTGTATCTGACCCAGCATTAAGGGAGTGAGTAGGAGAGTCAGAAGAGTGTTGGAGTTGCTGCGGCTGAGAAAAAATTTCACTGGAGTGTTTGTCAAACTGACTCCCTTGTCGCTGAAGATGCTGCGGATTGTGGAACCCTACGTGGCCTGGGGGTGAGTCCCAGCCCCCTGGCTTGGTAGCAGATTGCATGGAAACGTCACAGCTTTTTGGTTCTCCCTCTGGTATCGTAAACCCATAGCTGCCTTTTGCAGTTAATGGGCAAAACTCTGTCACCTTTAGATCTAAAACTTCTTATTGTCCTTTTTGTCACTGTTCTAAACACACCTTGGTTACTTTCTTACCTCTATACAAAGTAAGATGGGGCTTCTGCTGTATTGTGTCTGTTACAGAATCTGATTTTTGTTTCTGCACAGACACCCTAACCTGAAATCTGTACGAGAGCTCATCTTGAAACGGGGCCAAGCCAAGATTAACAAAAAGAAGATGCCTCTGACAGACAACATGATGATAGAGGAACATTTAGGTGAGGAAGAGAAGGAGAAAATGAAGTGAATGAAGGAAAGGGGCAGATGTTGAGTTTGCTGACCTGAGAAGGAGAGGAGGGAGAGAAATCTTCCAAGACTTGCTCGTGGAGGACTGGTGGTTCTGGAATAGTGCAAGGAAAGACAGCACAGTTGGGCATCTTGCGTGTGTAGTGTTTGGGAGGAGCTTTCTGTTGGGTCGTTGGGGTTTATTTTCATTATTTATTTTTTTTGTCCTGCAGGGGACTGTGGTATTATTTGCCTGGAAGACCTTATTCATGAAATCTACTCAGGTGGGAAGCATTTCAGAAAAGTCACAAACTTTCTGTGGCCTTTCCACCTGTCGGTGGCTCGCCACGCCTCGCGGAACAAAGTGGGTTTCCTGAAGGAAATGGGTAAGCCTGGCTGCAGAGGGGAAGCCATCAACCAGCTCATAAGGCAGCTGAATTAGGTGAGGAATTCCTGGGGTGTTCAACCTTCTCCTTCATCCCATTTCCTAAGGGTAACTGTACTGCCATCAGAGATGGGGAGGGGGGACCTTTGGTTTGGGTTCTTAACTCTACAGAAATGACTTTTGAAGTAGGGGAAATGAATGAAGAGTGTGGGAGCTCTTGGGCATCACAGATCCTACTGGACATCTCCATAAAGGCTTCACTTCTGGGAGAGTGCAGTGATGTGACTGTTTGGGGTTTTTTTTCTTCCCTTTCTGTTCTGCAGGGACTTTGTGAAAACTTCAGGATTTATAACCTGTTCATTTTCACATGTAGTTTTAATGGACATTATGCAATGATACATAATGAACTGTTGGTGCCTCTATTAAAAGAAGAAAAACTACAGATAATGATGGAGTTGGACTTGGGGCTGGGCCTTCTTCAAGAAGAGAAATTATATTTGGTACAAGAAAGAAGTGACTTGAACTTCCTGGAGCATCTCTAAAATTAGTTTTTATACTTCTTACTTCTGAGTCTGTACCAGTCACCTCCTGATCTCACCTTTGGTATAAAACAGGGGTTGTCTGTCCCCAAGGTAAATGTCTGTCACAGTTGACTTGCACTCACTGCTTTGACCCAGTGTTCCCCAGGGGCAGTGCTTGCACACCTCTGTCCAGATATAAAGGGGCAGTGCAGTCACCTGTTTAAGAGCATTGCTGGCAGGCACTCAGCATTCCTCCCTCATCATGGATAATGCAACATTAAGTACCCAGATTGTATTTATTTTACAAAGCAGTGATTTTGTACTGGTTTACAAAAGGCTCTTTTTACGTTTGCTAGGGAGAACTATTCCCTGGATGGAAAGCCCAGAAACTTTTAAATGCAGTGGTCATCAATCCTTTCTAAATAAACTTTTGAAATTATGTTCTTGTAACAGCAAGAGTTGTACTTTAACCTTTTCTACCCTTCTAGGGTTAATACTCTGCCTTGAATTTGATTAAGACAACAAAACGAGAGAAGATGCTGAAATCTGTATTAACACTGATAGAAATCCCCAGTTTCTTGCAGTATGACATGAGGAATCCATGGAGCATTCTCTGGTATTTAACAAATCTGGAAGGCACTGTGCTTAATCATTAGGTCACTGCGACTGTTTCTACTGTTACTTGAAGACTTGAGTGGGAGCAAACTATTAATCCATGAATGGATTTCATACTGACTCCACAACTTGTGAGACTCAGGAAACAAAAGTACAGCTAAGGATGTGTTCAGGGGATTAGTTCTGTGGCAGGTGTAAATGAAATGTGGAGCATTCACAGAACCATCTAAAATACAAAGCACCAGGCTCAGGATTAGCAAACACCATACAATTTCAAACTTTATTCTCTAAAACAAAAATACAAACATGGAAAATACTTGACAAACAGTAGAGACAAACAGCAGCCTAGAACACCACTACCCCTAGAATCCAGCAGTCATAAATATACAAGGATTCATAGTCTTAGGATTTTCCCACTTGCTTTCATTGTACATGAACAAGTAACTTTGGAATTGTTCTGTTGATTCATTTTTGGGTTGTTTCTGGTAATAAAACAGCCTAGGCTTTTAACAATAACTTTAACTGGCACATGAGAAGCCAAGATGGTTTATTTTATTAGAAAGCTTAACTGGCACTAAAAACTGAATTACAGGACCTGAATTAGCTATTAGAATATAGAATCTAGCTATAAATTTAGATTTAGGCAGTTTTTTAGTGAACATGGCAGTGCAATATAGCATTGCTTCAAATCATACAGGTAAGAGCTGAACTGTTCCATGTTGTTTAGACCTCTTTAGAAACAATGCCAGCTCAGTCTAGTGTTACACTAGATTATCACAGACAAGTGTTCCCTTTTCTCTGGATCATACTTAAGCAGGAACAACAGCAAGTGATGTGTTTAGGACTTAACTATACTATAAACAGAAACTATACAGGATGACAGGATATATACAAACCCCCCCAATGGCTCAGGGGAGGGAATCCTTTTTGTAAGCCACCATGCTGTTCACTTTGTGGATTGTAGTAGTGAAGGAACGGAGACGAACCTCTTCTGAATTGGCCACAAACTGTGGGCCAGACTCCTCCCATTTTTCTGGCACAGTCAGATTCTTGTCTGTGTATACCAGCAAGTCAAAGGCACCTGGAACCAAGTGGGGACAAGTGAATGCATGCCTAGGAAGATGGCATGTTTCAGGCTAGACCCGAGACACGTGCCAAGGTTCTCAGAATCACACCGTTCTGTGAAAAAAAATAGTTAAAACATGAAGACAAAGCCTGGTTATATTCATGGGTAGCCATTTTAGTTCTCTCTAGTGAGAGAAATGTGATTTTTTAAAAAAATATGTTAATATGTCATGTTGCTGAGCTCTCTATAACACTTCATGTGAACTCAGTGGTTATTTATACAAGCCTGTCCAGAGCTGGAGTCACTAAATAGTTAATTCTTTATGAAAAACTCTATTCCTCAGAGTACACATGCAAGGTTATTGTTAGTTAAGCCACCTGATCTCAGTTCAGCAAGATGCTGTCTCAGAAATGGAATGTAGGCAACATGCCATAATTAAAAAGCCTCTGAAAATTAGGATTTTTGGAGAAAAAAGTAATTGATGTTTTCCAAAAGAAGTGTTTGATTTCTTTAGAGAAGTTAGGAATACTCACAGGCAGTTTCCAGCAGTGGCAGAAAAGTTACTGTGGCAGTTATTTGTCTGATAACAGATCGAATTTCATTCTGAATAGCTTTCTGAGATTTTTCTCGTGGTGCACTGGAAAAACAGGAAAACTCTGTTAACAAAGAATGGTTCTACTACACTGATAGGTTGGTTTTTTTTGTAGTTCACTCTACTGAGCTACATAGGTGGGTTTTTTTTGTAGTTCACTCTACTGAGCTACATTTTTTTTGGTATTAGTAACAGACCTAGGTAGACAGGCTTAGAACAGTGATAGTTTCATTATGGAGTCTCCATCTCTGGAGACACTTAAGACCCGCCTGGATCTGTTCCTGGGTGACTTGGTCTAGGTGATCCTGCTCAGGCAAGGGGGCTGGACTAGATGATCTTCTAGGTCCCTTCCAACCCCTAATATCTATGATTTGTACTGATATTTGGATTGATATTTGACAGTGATTTCAAAGTATTTGTAAGGAACATTACATTTATTCCCAGTCTGGAGTAGATAGCAATCTTTTGACACATCATCAGTAAACCAAGTTCTTTAGGGCATGTACCCCATACAGGATTTTCTATGCTTAGTTAAAATTCAAGTTTTGATGTTATGCTTTAACAAAAAAACCCAAACCAACACCTGAGGATTGTCTAGGCTTCATTTATTCCAGGGAAACCCCATTACTCACCTCTCCTCCTTGGCAGTTTTGTCACACTCTATGTCAAACTGCCACCTCTCCAGAACCTCACTGGTCTCGATGCTGGAGATGACCACCACCAGGCTCTGCACAGTGCATTTGTACAGCCACTCTGCAAGAAGCCACAGAAAAGAAGCATATCTTTAGGGTGAGTGTAGGGAAGATGGAGCCAGACTCTGCTCAATGTCATCCAATGACAGGACAAGAGGCAAGGGGAGCAAGTTGGAGCACAAGAGGTTTAGGGGAAATACAAGGAAAAACTTTTTCCCAGTGAAGTCTGTTCCTGGGTGACTTGGTCTAGGTGACCCTGCTCAGGCAGGGGGGTTGGACTAGATGATCTTCTAGGTCCCTTCCAACCCCTAATTCTGTGGTTCTGTGAACAGAGAGGGCGCAGCAGCCGCCCGAAGGAGCCCCCGCAGCTCCCTCACCTTTCATCTGCTCCACCACGTTGTTGAGGTAGTTCTTCAGATCGGGGTCGGTGGTGACGAGGAGGGTGAGCCCGTACTTCTGGACGCGGGTGAAGGTCTCGGAGGGGTAGATGCCCCGCTGGTAGAGGATGGTGTTGATTCCATAGGCTGCAACACGCGGAAAGAGGCGGGGGAGGATTGTGGGTGAAGGCGGCCATGCCGCCCCGGAGGCGGCCGCCGCCTCGGAGGAGGCCTCCCCGCCTCCCAGGCCAGCCCGTCCTCCCTCCCACGCCGCTCCACCCGAACCCTCTCCGCCCGCAACCCCTTACAGAAAAACTCGGCGACGATCTCGGCGCTGCCCCGCAAGGTAATCCCCTGCTTCTCCCGGACCAGCTGCTTGGCCATGGGGACAACGCGGCCGCCGCCGCCGCTTTCCCCGCCGCTCGGTTTAAACCCGGCCCCGCCCCTTTCCCCCGCCGGGCAGCGCGCGCCAGCCGGGCCCCGCCCCACCCCCACCCCGGCCGTTGGGGCGCCGCCTGCCTGCAGCTGCGCGCGCGCGGCGGCCGTTAGGAGGCGGAGCGCGCGGCGCTCGCGGGGTCTTTCTCCCTGAGGGGAAGCGGCGGCGGCTCCGGGCTCGGCGGATGCGCCTCAGAGAGAAAAAAAGCCCCTTCCCGCCTTAAACTCCGTAGCGGCTGCTGGTGTCCGGGCCCTCCCCTGGGCCAGTGCTCGCCGTGGAAATGCCGTTCGGAGTTGGGTTTCAGGCGCTTTGGAACGTAAAAGTTCCGTTTGCCGCGTGAAACGAAACAAGTGACTCGTTCAGGGGTGATTTTTGTTAGCGTTCGCTATGTAAATCACCCAGTGCTTATCTAAAATCAACCCAAGCGCTGCCAAAAGGCGGAGGGTTGTCAGAACCTGAGAAGGCGGGATGGAAAAGGTGCGTGTTCCCCAAATCCTTCAGGTAGCCAGTAGGGCACAAAAAGGGGTTAAGAGGTGTTTAGAAAGCGAGGGAACACAGAGATCATCCCTCTGGACTTGCCCCAGTGAAGGCTAATTGCTTGTTGGTCAAAGCATTTCAATCCTGTTATTCTAGGGATACCAAGGAAGAATTAGTGACCATCAAATGGAGGAAGCTGGGAGGGGTGAACAGGTAAGAGAATCTGAAGCAGCAAGTGAATGTCAAGTGTTGAGCTATTTAAACAGTATCATGAAGCTGTAGTCTGCTGGCATAGTAACTAGGTGGCTAGATAGTAAAATTAATCAGTAAGGGCTAAGTGCAAAGTGGATGGATGTGGGGAGTGTGGAAGAGCTGCAAATGAGTATTTGCATCTATTCCCTGAATATGATTTTTTTTCTGAGGCATCTGGAATAAATGGACATTATTATCTAAGACACACCTGTGTTGATCTTGAAAGAAATTGATCAGAACAGCCTTGAGATGAAGTGACATTCAAGACTAAAGTATTTTAAACATAGTATAAAAAGCCTTATGGTTGTTACACAGTGCAGTAGGCCAGCTGCTGGAAGAATGAATTGATGGTGTGATTGCTTATTTTGTCATAATAAAATACTTGAAAGCTGAGGCTTTCTGTTGGTTCCAATTTTTGCTATAAGAGGAAGCAGAGTTTGCTTTAGGGTTTGTGCTGCTGTAATTTAAACAAATAGTGTGGTCCTGAGATCATGCACTGAAGTTTTGAAAGGGTCTGAATGATTTAGTTATTAACCTAGAGAACTTTATTCTGGGTCTTCATCACTAGTGATTGTGTAATACATTAGCCTTCTGAATAAAATATTTTCTGAGTGGTCTATTTCAAAGCCTATGGAAATGAAAGCATTTTTCATCTGAAGCCCAGCTTTTAGAAGTGAGATAGCTCTATCAGCTGTTTTGCTTCAAACCTTCTCCACTACATTGTGCTTTTATTCATCTATCCCAAAATGGTCTCAACCTCCCCCACCTTTTTTTTTTTTTTTCACTTGGCATTTCATCTGTTTTACTTCCTGTGAGGTTTTTGGAGAGCTGCTCCTTTCTGTGATAAATAGAAGAGCTTGAAAGCCCTGTTGCATGCTGCTTTGTTTACCAGATCTGTTTCACTGTATTTCAGTGTAGATGGCTCGAAGATCTGCTGTTGATATGACTGGGCAGAGATGCTTATCAACAACAGATTTAATGGCAACTTCTTTGTTTCTCCCAGGATTCATCTGGTGGGTATTGTGAGGTGGTGGTTATCTCTAGTACCTCTGTTAAAACTCTAAGCTTCCTTTAGTGAAAGTGGCACATGGTATTTCACAGAAATTTGGATCACTGCCCTATCTCTTCTTCCTAGTTCTGGGCAGTCTAAAATTAGCTTTCTGATGAATTCTGTTTTCTGCCCTGATGTTTCACACTCCCCTCCCCCAAAAAAAGAAAACAAACAAAACCAAAAAACCCAACAAAACAACAGAAACCCCAAACACCACCTTTGCATATTGGAATGATAAATTTTCTCTCTCTTTATGGACATACATTTCCCTTTTACAGTGTGTCACTGCTTTCATTTACATTGCTTAGATATGCTGTAATTCAGTCTCCTGGTAAGAGCTGCATGTTTTCAATGTTTTGAATTTCATTTGTGGTTCAAAGCTTTTAATATTCCCCTTTGTCTTTTAACATTATTTTTTCTATGGCCAGTTCATTAATTTTGAAGTTTAGTCTTAAATCCATGAAGCAGTGTCTTTTTCTTAACCTTCTTATTTCTTCTACTAGAATGTTCTTTGTCTTCACTTTCTTCTCATGTCATCAAGATGTTCCTCTCCATCCCCTTCCCAATAATTCACTTGCAGAAAGGTTTAGTTATTTGACAGTGTGTTTTCTGCTTTTCCATTCACGTTCTCCAATTACCTTTGTTTCTCACAAGTGCAAAGCTCCACAACACTCGTCTTCATTCAGGTTGGTGTCTCTCAAGCTTTTCTTCCAGATCAGTGCAGGATCTGCCTACAAAGGCACCCTGAGGATGGGTGTTTCTCTGCTGTGTAACTCACCTGCACTCACCACTTGACCACAGCCTGGTCAAGTGTGCTGGGGACACGTGTATCCACGTCCTTTCATCACCTTCCTGCACGTGCCACCTATAGCTTGCATTTAAGGCATGTGTAAGAGCAGCAGGGAGGCTGCTGTGGGTTCCTGAATGATTTGTGTGGCTGACATCCTGCTTCCTGACCAACTCAGGGACTCTCCGGAACCAGGATGACAGGCTGAGTTATATGTTCTGGCACACCAGGAGCTGGCTATCCTTGCTTTAATTATCTCATGCTAAAACCTTAATTTTCATAAGGAATGTGAAATCCCAGTTGTATTTAATTTAGTTCTCTTACGATTCTTTAGTCATCACCGTTTCTTAATTACAGCTTGATGTTAGGAGAATTTTTTTCATTCTTTTTATGTGGAAGGAAATGTCCCCTGTTTAGCTTGGCTTCTCTGCAACTTTTAGTGATTGTTTCCTCATGGCAATTGTCAGTGAACCTGGGACAATCCAAATCACTTGTGTGCCTTCACTTTTTAAGGCAACCCAGGTCACATTCCCATAGTCATTCAGCAGACTAGAAGATAGAATGCACTGGTAGAGCTCATTCCCAGTTGTTTTTCTTTTGACCCTCAGGATGATGTGAGCAGGTCTCTTCTTCCAGCAAAACAGATTATAAAATCAAAGTTCAGTTTGCTGCAAAAGCCCTCCCATCACGTTAACAAATTGTCATATTAAGCCTTACTAAAATCAGTTTTTCCTGTGCAGAGAAAGGAAGCCTCACCCCGGCCAACAGAGCCTTAGTGCTTTGTCTTTTCTGGTAGGTTGGAAGCTCTTTTGAGCCTTTTGTTTCCCCTGTTAGGGGGACATCCTGGCCTTAGGAGCCCATAGAAACAATTACTGCTTTTGCTCCCTTCCCTCTTGTTTTCTGTGCATGCTCTGATTCTCCTCAGGGTTTCAGAATGCTGTCCACCCCTGGAGTTGCCAGCACTCTAAATTCCTGGCAGGTGTTGAGCTGGGGTTATTTCTGCAGCTCAGACATTTTGCTCCCTCCCTGACCCAGCCCAGCTGGGGGTGTTTGCAGATCACACCTGGGTGAGAAGGTTCTCAGCTGGCTGAGCTGCCCTGGGTTTTGGTGAAACAGGTACTTGATCAGCTGTTTTGTTTCTGTGCTGGGGGAGGTTGTGATGTTGGGGTGGTTCCCAGGAAAAGCTTTTCCTGGACATATGAGCATGACCAAACTGTTTATTTGTGTAACAGTTAATTGTAAATCTTCAGAATCTTTAAATCACTTTGTTTAAATTACTTTGCTGTGTGTGAGCTGCTTTACTGCCTTCCAGGGTGTCTTCACAGCTCTAATCTAGGATTCCTTTGGTGATTTATTTGCAATTAACTCCAGAATTAATTTAAAATACTGCACTTTACAGACATTTTATTACCATGGTCACTTTATTTCCTTAGTTTGTGTTGTTGTTGGTCGAGTTTGTTTTCAACAGACTTTGTAATAAAGTTTTTAGGGTATGTACAGGTGCCTTGTGTCAGCTGTCAGAAGAACCATAACATTTATTTTAGTGTTAGCTAATGCTATTGTTTGAAACATAAACCATAGGATATTAAATAGCAATGCTGTATTCTTTCACCAACAGCACTGAAAGACTAGTGGAACTGGGGAAGCTATCCTCAGACGTTCGTGCTTTTTAGGGGTCATATTGTCCCAGGGCAAAAAATGGCATTTTTTCCAAACAACCTCTCCTGTAGCCTAAAAAAAAGAGCTAAAGAGACAAGTTTGTTCTCCTGTCAGTAAAGTGCAAGNCTCACCACTTGACCACAGCCTGGTCAAGTGTGCTGGGGACACGTGTATCCACGTCCTTTCATCACCTTCCTGCACGTGCCACCTATAGCTTGCATTTAAGGCATGTGTAAGAGCAGCAGGGAGGCTGCTGTGGGTTCCTGAATGATTTGTGTGGCTGACATCCTGCTTCCTGACCAACTCAGGGACTCTCCGGAACCAGGATGACAGGCTGAGTTATATGTTCTGGCACACCAGGAGCTGGCTATCCTTGCTTTAATTATCTCATGCTAAAACCTTAATTTTCATAAGGAATGTGAAATCCCAGTTGTATTTAATTTAGTTCTCTTACGATTCTTTAGTCATCACCGTTTCTTAATTACAGCTTGATGTTAGGAGAATTTTTTTCATTCTTTTTATGTGGAAGGAAATGTCCCCTGTTTAGCTTGGCTTCTCTGCAACTTTTAGTGATTGTTTCCTCATGGCAATTGTCAGTGAACCTGGGACAATCCAAATCACTTGTGTGCCTTCACTTTTTAAGGCAACCCAGGTCACATTCCCATAGTCATTCAGCAGACTAGAAGATAGAATGCACTGGTAGAGCTCATTCCCAGTTGTTTTTCTTTTGACCCTCAGGATGATGTGAGCAGGTCTCTTCTTCCAGCAAAACAGATTATAAAATCAAAGTTCAGTTTGCTGCAAAAGCCCTCCCATCACGTTAACAAATTGTCATATTAAGCCTTACTAAAATCAGTTTTTCCTGTGCAGAGAAAGGAAGCCTCACCCCGGCCAACAGAGCCTTAGTGCTTTGTCTTTTCTGGTAGGTTGGAAGCTCTTTTGAGCCTTTTGTTTCCCCTGTTAGGGGGACATCCTGGCCTTAGGAGCCCATAGAAACAATTACTGCTTTTGCTCCCTTCCCTCTTGTTTTCTGTGCATGCTCTGATTCTCCTCAGGGTTTCAGAATGCTGTCCACCCCTGGAGTTGCCAGCACTCTAAATTCCTGGCAGGTGTTGAGCTGGGGTTATTTCTGCAGCTCAGACATTTTGCTCCCTCCCTGACCCAGCCCAGCTGGGGGTGTTTGCAGATCACACCTGGGTGAGAAGGTTCTCAGCTGGCTGAGCTGCCCTGGGTTTTGGTGAAACAGGTACTTGATCAGCTGTTTTGTTTCTGTGCTGGGGGAGGTTGTGATGTTGGGGTGGTTCCCAGGAAAAGCTTTTCCTGGACATATGAGCATGACCAAACTGTTTATTTGTGTAACAGTTAATTGTAAATCTTCAGAATCTTTAAATCACTTTGTTTAAATTACTTTGCTGTGTGTGAGCTGCTTTACTGCCTTCCAGGGTGTCTTCACAGCTCTAATCTAGGATTCCTTTGGTGATTTATTTGCAATTAACTCCAGAATTAATTTAAAATACTGCACTTTACAGACATTTTATTACCATGGTCACTTTATTTCCTTAGTTTGTGTTGTTGTTGGTCGAGTTTGTTTTCAACAGACTTTGTAATAAAGTTTTTAGGGTATGTACAGGTGCCTTGTGTCAGCTGTCAGAAGAACCATAACATTTATTTTAGTGTTAGCTAATGCTATTGTTTGAAACATAAACCATAGGATATTAAATAGCAATGCTGTATTCTTTCACCAACAGCACTGAAAGACTAGTGGAACTGGGGAAGCTTCTCTCGAATTTTAAGTGTTCATTAAACCAAATTGATTTTAAAATCAAAATATGGGCTAATTTGGGCATTATAACTTATGGTGAGTAGACTTCTTAAAGGGACTTATTTTGGTTTTGAACACCACATAGAAATTTTTCCCATTAATTTTCATTTTCAATGTTATCAGTGATACTAAAGGTATGTTAAAATGAGACTTAGGTGACTTAATTTTTTTTGAGAGATTTGATATTTCTTTATTTAAAACAATATAACTACATAATTTAGCTTGAAAGTAGCTACATCCAGATAGTGGCTGCTTTGGACGGTGAAATATCTTTTTCTGGATTTGTTGATCATTCAACTCTCTCTTTCCTTTATTTTCTTCTCCTTTCCCCCTACCCAAAACCATCGCTAAAGGATGCAGAGGAAAAATTATTTGTGGTGGTTTTACCCCTAAAGTCCCGGGAGGTGGCACCAGCCACACGCGTTATCTGCACCCTTCAGTTTCGTCTGGAGCTACGACCAGCTCTTCTCACTTTCTCTAACTTTTATATACTTTAGACAAGTTTTAGATGCATTTCTTTTGCTAGTTTTAAACCCATTGCTCAGAATGAAGGATTTTGATGGCCAGTTTGGATTTTTACCTTTGGCTGCTGTTGCACCAAAGCCAATTGAACTGATGAACAATTAATTTTAAAGGTTTGCAGCGAAGACAGGAATCCTGTCTCTGAATCAGAGCAGAACGTGTTTGAGCTTTCTGTGCCTTGGAAACTCCGTAGAGCTTGGTGATGTCACGTTGCAGTGGTAACAGTTAATGGGAAATCCACTTCACCCCAGCTCTTTGCAACTTAATCCCCTTTACTACTTAATCCCCAACCTGAAGGTTGATAATTTGAAAGATGAATGTTAATCCAGTTCATATGAGCTTCTGTCATACCAGAAGTTTTCAGATTAATAAATTAATGGAAAACTAATGAGTGCTCAGGTAGTTCTGGCTTCCTAAGCCAGTTTAGCTTTAAATTCAAACCAGGTCTTGTAAAAAAAAAACAGATTTCTCAGTGGAGACTTAGTCAGTGGGTCATTGGATACTGAGGTGCAGAAGGTTCCAGCAGATTGTTACTATAGTAAATATACCTTGATAGTACAACAGGATCCTATCAAATGACCTTGGGGTATGATTCTAACAAGTTGGACTTGTTCAGTTAATTGTGTTGCAAGGAATTACACAGATTGCTAAAAGCACATTGATCTGAAAATCAGAGCAATATTTGCTGATGTCGCAAAAAAACATCAAAAATTGCTTAAAAGCAGTTAAAGAAGCTGGCTTTGCACAAGAACAGCATTGAGCTAAGTATGGGAAAAGTCAGGTGCAAAACAAAGCTTATATCATTCAGCTTGAAATGTAAAGAATCTCAGTTCATCACATAAATCACACTGAAGGTGAAATGCCCTACTACTAAATTATTTTTTAATGCTACTCATTGAGTAATAAGTACATACTGTAAGAAACTCTTAAGTTTAGTTGTTGATTCATTCTCAGCCAATTAAGAACCCAGGAGAGTATCTTGGATTCTGTATGCCCTTAAAAAGATCACTTAAAAGTGGACAGTGGATTTGCTAGTATAATTTGAAAAAAAACCCACTTTATTTTCAAAGTCATTAANGTAACAGTTAATTGTAAATCTTCAGAATCTTTAAATCACTTTGTTTAAATTACTTTGCTGTGTGTGAGCTGCTTTACTGCCTTCCAGGGTGTCTTCACAGCTCTAATCTAGGATTCCTTTGGTGATTTATTTGCAATTAACTCCAGAATTAATTTAAAATACTGCACTTTACAGACATTTTATTACCATGGTCACTTTATTTCCTTAGTTTGTGTTGTTGTTGGTCGAGTTTGTTTTCAACAGACTTTGTAATAAAGTTTTTAGGGTATGTACAGGTGCCTTGTGTCAGCTGTCAGAAGAACCATAACATTTATTTTAGTGTTAGCTAATGCTATTGTTTGAAACATAAACCATAGGATATTAAATAGCAATGCTGTATTCTTTCACCAACAGCACTGAAAGACTAGTGGAACTGGGGAAGCTTCTCTCGAATTTTAAGTGTTCATTAAACCAAATTGATTTTAAAATCAAAATATGGGCTAATTTGGGCATTATAACTTATGGTGAGTAGACTTCTTAAAGGGACTTATTTTGGTTTTGAACACCACATAGAAATTTTTCCCATTAATTTTCATTTTCAATGTTATCAGTGATACTAAAGGTATGTTAAAATGAGACTTAGGTGACTTAATTTTTTTTGAGAGATTTGATATTTCTTTATTTAAAACAATATAACTACATAATTTAGCTTGAAAGTAGCTACATCCAGATAGTGGCTGCTTTGGACGGTGAAATATCTTTTTCTGGATTTGTTGATCATTCAACTCTCTCTTTCCTTTATTTTCTTCTCCTTTCCCCCTACCCAAAACCATCGCTAAAGGATGCAGAGGAAAAATTATTTGTGGTGGTTTTACCCCTAAAGTCCCGGGAGGTGGCACCAGCCACACGCGTTATCTGCACCCTTCAGTTTCGTCTGGAGCTACGACCAGCTCTTCTCACTTTCTCTAACTTTTATATACTTTAGACAAGTTTTAGATGCATTTCTTTTGCTAGTTTTAAACCCATTGCTCAGAATGAAGGATTTTGATGGCCAGTTTGGATTTTTACCTTTGGCTGCTGTTGCACCAAAGCCAATTGAACTGATGAACAATTAATTTTAAAGGTTTGCAGCGAAGACAGGAATCCTGTCTCTGAATCAGAGCAGAACGTGTTTGAGCTTTCTGTGCCTTGGAAACTCCGTAGAGCTTGGTGATGTCACGTTGCAGTGGTAACAGTTAATGGGAAATCCACTTCACCCCAGCTCTTTGCAACTTAATCCCCTTTACTACTTAATCCCCAACCTGAAGGTTGATAATTTGAAAGATGAATGTTAATCCAGTTCATATGAGCTTCTGTCATACCAGAAGTTTTCAGATTAATAAATTAATGGAAAACTAATGAGTGCTCAGGTAGTTCTGGCTTCCTAAGCCAGTTTAGCTTTAAATTCAAACCAGGTCTTGTAAAAAAAAAACAGATTTCTCAGTGGAGACTTAGTCAGTGGGTCATTGGATACTGAGGTGCAGAAGGTTCCAGCAGATTGTTACTATAGTAAATATACCTTGATAGTACAACAGGATCCTATCAAATGACCTTGGGGTATGATTCTAACAAGTTGGACTTGTTCAGTTAATTGTGTTGCAAGGAATTACACAGATTGCTAAAAGCACATTGATCTGAAAATCAGAGCAATATTTGCTGATGTTGCAAAAAAACATCAAAAATTGCTTAAAAGCAGTTAAAGAAGCTGGCTTTGCACAAGAACAGCATTGAGCTAAGTATGGGAAAAGTCAGGTGCAAAACAAAGCTTATATCATTCAGCTTGAAATGTAAAGAATCTCAGTTCATCACATAAATCACACTGAAGGTGAAATGCCCTACTACTAAATTATTTTTTAATGCTACTCATTGAGTAATAAGTACATACTGTAAGAAACTCTTAAGTTTAGTTGTTGATTCATTCTCAGCCAATTAAGAACCCAGGAGAGTATCTTGGATTCTGTATGCCCTTAAAAAGATCACTTAAAAGTGGACAGTGGATTTGCTAGTATAATTTGAAAAAAAACCCACTTTATTTTCAAAGTCATTAATGTGACCAGAAGGACACTGCTTGTTGTTCTAGCACTGGCAAAGTTTTTAGGAGGAAACTAGGAAAGAGTGGAGCAGTATTTGAAAGCTCATGCTAGTTATCTGTGTCTCCTGCACAATGGATGGCCTCATCCAAACCTCATGATCTGATGCTGCTAGGAGGGTGCAAATGAAACCCAGATGGCTTGGTAATGTGAGTAGCAGTTTGATGCTAATTGTTCCTTACAGCCTCCCTTCCTTGAAATGTGATTTGTGTGAAAAGATGGCATTACTGCTCAAGGTAAGCTGCTCCTTGGTTGTGATGTGACAGTGGACAGGTAGACCAAGAGTAAATACTTACTGTAAAGTAAGTACAGCACTCAATCTCTTTCCTTTCCATCCTTGCTTGCCAGGGACTTTGTATGAACTTGGGCTAATCAGTTTAGACCAATGTTTCCAACAAAGGATTTGCAAGTCCTGCAAGCTGAGTTACCTTGCATTTCTGCAGCTTCTGCCTTGGAGGTGCCTTGCTTACAGCCATCCTTCTGTTTTAAAGAACAGAGAAGTTCTAGTTTTTTGGAGTTTTTAGGTAGGACAGTGATGCTGCCCATACTCATTTAATACTATGAGAACAGTCATTGAGCAGCTTCAGTAACATTTGCTTCCAGAAGTCCAAACTCTCAACTCCATGCCTAGAGAAATGTTCTTGTCATCAAGCTTTAGGCTAATTTCACTGGGCAACATTCTTTGTTCCATCTGTTGAAACTGCCACAGAACAAAAGGGAATTGAAAAGCCATTTGAAGACAGAAGGGAAAAGGAAGAGATTGAGTTTTAATGGTCAGACCTGGTAAAGAGAGTCCGGAACCACAGCCTGGCTGCCAATTTAGTGTTTCATATACTTTATTTTCCATATATTTTCACTTTACATAATCATTTCAGTACTGGTAAAAGCTAAACTTATTGAGATCTCCTGCTCTGAACTGAACTCATGACAGGCAGTCTCTTTTAGTATTTATTTTTAATGGCTGATGCTTTGTTTGTGTGTCATTTTCACTGTAAACAGTGTTAAAAAAGCTACAAATGGATGTGGGGAACAAAAACAATAAAGACATGCTGCCCTAGTGATCATAGTAAACTACAGGGCTACATGTCTCCTGTTATTATGAGCTGAATAATCTCCTAAAATGCTGCAGGATGATTCACCATTATCTGCTTGCTGCCTGTGCTGATTTGCTAGGTAAAACACCCCACCCTCTTTTTGTGTTCTCTTCAGTGTGCCCTAAGTTGCTTTGAGCTCTTTCCACCCCCAGCATGAGCAGCTTGCTGAGCTGTGGCTGCCAGAAGCTCCTCTCAGTGTCAGTGCAGCCTCCAGCTGCTGCCACACACACGTTTTGCATGCCACTGATGACATTCACATTTCATCTCTGTAGCAGCCTGAATGTTGCTCTGTCCTTGGGCATATTTTGGCCAACCAGGTTGCACATGAATTTAGAAGCTGTAATCATCTGAGGTGACCTGCAGGTTTTTATACATTACCCTTGCTGGGTTTCCATTATATTACACGTGCAGTAACACAAAGAGTTTTGCAGAGGTGACCTCTGTGTCTGTGCATTGCTTAGGGGTAAGCAAGAAACTAGAGCTGAGGAAGCACAGGGTTTACTCTCACATTCTCATTTACCCAGGTGACTTGCTGTGTCATGTTACTTTCATGTCACTGGGTGGAGGAAGAGAACATGGTCTGGGACAACAGCATTAGAACAGCTCCTCTCCCCTCTTGAGCTCTGTAGCATTAAATTATCACTATCTTTAACAACAATAAGGCAAGAGCTTGTGGATCCAGTCTCTTCTTGTATTTGGTAAAACTGTTATTTATATGCTTGAAAATGAATTTTCTGATATTTGGTGTACTGTATTATCAATAGGACACTAGAAGCCATGCCTGTGCTAGGACTGCTCTTTATAACCAGACTCATTTTGGTGAAGCAGAATAATTGTTCCCAGGAAAACATGTTCTTTCCCCATCAAACCTCCATTCTGTTTGACACACTGACTGTTCATTCTCTGGGAATCTAAAAATATTTTTTCATGATTTATGGACTGCCATTCCTCATAGTTCTATGATCCTGTTAAAAGTGAGTGCTTTTTACCTCAGTGGCCAACTTTTGTGTTTTAAATAAGAAAAAATGTCAATTAAACTAAAACCAGGTCTAAATCACGTAGATACTAAAATTGGCAAGAGTTTGCTGGCAGATTTTATAAATTATCCAAATCTTTCTATATCTGAGGCAAATGAAAACCAAATTTCTGAATAATGTAAGGAACCAGGAAGGGCATAAATTTACATGGTGTGTGGTGGTGAAATGGTCACAAGTCAGTCAAGTTTCAAATACTCTTCATTTGTATTTACTGTGTTACATGCTTTAGTATTATCCTAGCTCAGATAAGGGCTTTATATATATAAATATACTTGCTCTGGTGGATTTGGTTTCCTTTCTCTGTGATGCTTTTTTCAGGTAATAGCAGTTTAAAGGTTACATATGTGATTCAACATGTACTTATATATAACACACAATTTCTAGCACCTTGAAGGAGATACAGAACCACAGAATGGCTGAATTTGGAAAGCACTGCTGCGGGTTATTGTGTCCAACCCCTCTGCTCAACCAGGGTCATCTAGAGCAGTCTTCCCAGAACCAGGCCCAGGATTTGGCTTTTAAATATCTCTAAGGATGGAGATGTTCAAGGCTGAACAGTTCCAGCTCCCTCTGCCTTTCCTCACAGGAGAAATGCTCCAGTCCCTTAATCATCTTGGTGGCCATTCACTGGACTGCCTCCATATCTCTTCTGTACTGGGGATCTGAGCACAGTACTCCAGGTGTGACCTCAGGGTGCCAACCAGAGGTGAAGGCTCATCTCTTTCAGCTTGTCTACAGCCCAGAGTACCACCAGCCTCCTTTGTGGCACTGCTGGCTTGTGTTCAACCTGGTGTCCATCCCAGCTGCCCACAGTATACACGGCCTCTTTTCTTTGCATGTCAGCAGCTGGTTTAGGAAGGTAGAAAACTGTCCTTAAACAGATTTGGGGCTCCAGCTGCACCTGACTTTCAGAGGTGCTAGAGCTGCATGGCCCTTCCCTGAAGCTTTGGGTCAAGGATGTCTTCCTTGGTCTCTGCCACACAGTGTAACCCTTCTCCTGTGCTTGAAGTGCTGTAGTAATTGGAAACCTCATTATATCATGTAGTTGGTGGCTGCTGCATCCCTTCTGCCCCTTCCAGCTCAATTGTTCTGTTAATCCCTTAAGTGTGTGTTTGTCTTCAAAGGGAGGCTGTCGCTGTTCCCTTGCTGTTGGAGGTGCTTGAGGAAGGCACTTGAACAAGAGTCCCTTTCACGTGTGCTGCAGAGGTCTCCTTTCCCTGTGCATGGTGTGTTTGCTAAATGTTAGCAAGTTCTGCACTC
Organism: Ceyx cyanopectus; assembly: GCA_013401355.1. Lineage (NCBI taxonomy): Eukaryota > Metazoa > Chordata > Aves > Coraciiformes > Alcedinidae > Ceyx > Ceyx cyanopectus. The sequence continues at coordinate 148,713 of VYZU01038768.1, forward strand.
AGCTGTGCTCAGTCTGTCTTTCTAATGCTGTTTAATTAATCCCCAGAGCCTTCACAGCTCTTACACAAGGGGTAAGTTTGCTGTAAGAAATTGAATTCCAGCAAGTTGCACTTCTTTAGCTATTCAGTCACTTTTAATGTCCATTTCTCTGGTTTGCTACGAAAAACTGAATTATAATAGTAACCATATCAAATCTGAATGAGAATGATTTGAATTCCCATTAACTCTAATTGGCTATTTTTTTTTAACTTAATATAAAAACCAGATTGTCTCTAATTAACTTCCAAAGTACCCCCTTTTAGACAAAGGCTATCCCAGGGGACACTTGGCAGACCTCCCTGCTAAGCTTTTTTGCAGATTCCTGTAAGCATCAGAGTAAAGCCACACCTTTTGTTGCTGGGATTCTTCCCTGAAATGCAAGGAGCCTCCTAACCACTGCGAGAGTGGAACTTCCCGGTCACACACCGAGTCCCGAGGGCAGTTAGGACCACAACAGGAGGATAGTTGTGGGTATTTATTGAGACAAGCACTGAAGAATGCAGAATACTCTCGGTATTTGAAGTAACTACAGGTGAAAAACAGATTAGTACAAAGTATTAAAGGTTTCCTGCTGCATTATCTGTGAGGAGGACAGAGACAAGCCTGGGTTCACCTCTGCCTTTCCTTTTTACTGTCTCTGTGTTTCCTCCTCTTTGTCCCTTTTCTGTCCATTTCTCCTGCAATATTTTTTTTTTTGAGGTAAGTCCCATATTCTGTAAGCACAGATTGATTGAATACTTTTTTTTTTTGAGCTTGGCAGCTGATGAAAGGGTTCACACAAATATATGTTTAGAGTATTAAGTAGGTGACCTATAGGAACAAAAGCTGTTGTTGAATTTGCATAGTAGGAAGTTTTAAATTGTTATATCTTATGATTATGATTTCAAAGTCACTCTGAAAAAGGTGGTACTGAAGTAGTAAGAGCTGCATCCTTGGAACCATTGCCAGATAATCTGGACAGAGAAATGAAGCATGTGGAATTGAAAGAATTCTGGTAAATCCCCAGGCCAAAGAGAATGGCTTGGAAGTGGATTCACTGAGGTCTGCTAAGCTGCAAACCTCCTTCAATCTTTTTGAGCATTTAGGATATTCATACTACTCTCCTCTATGAATTACCTTATGTCTACTAAGGACTGAGAGACATCATTCCTTTCCCACATGGGCATTTTCTCTCCATTGCTGAAAACTGTAGAAATTTAATATCTTTTGAGATCTCTACTGTTTTGATAGATCTGTTTGAAGAGGTCTGGAAGAGCTTTAAAGTTAGAGAGGGATGGCTCAGACAGGTGAATACACACACGATACATGAACTTGTAACTCCTGCTTCCTAAGAAAGCAGCTCTTTTAAATTCTGATTTCAGTCTTCAGACTAGTTCNGTGCCATATTATGTAAGCACAGATTGATTGAATTCTTTTTTTTTTTGAGCTTGGCAGCTGATGAAAGGGTTCACACAAATATATGTTTAGAGTATTAAGTAGGTGACCTATAGGAACAAAAGCTGTTGTTGAATTTGCATAGTAGGAAGTTTTAAATTGTTATATCTTATGATTATGATTTCAAAGTCACTGAAAAAGGTGGTACTGAAGTAGTAAGAGCTGCATCCTTGGAATCATTGACAGATAATCTGGACAGAGAAATGAAGCATGTGGAATTGAAAGAATTCTGGTAAATCCCCAGGCCAAAGAGAATGGCTTGGAAGTGGATTCACTGAGGTCTGCTAAGCTGCAAACCTCCTTCAATCTTTTTGAGCATTTAGGATATTCATACTACTCTCCTCTATGAATTACCTTATGTCTACTAAGGACTGAGAGACATCATTCCTTTCCCACATGGGCATTTTCTCTCCATTGCTGAAAACTGTAGAAATTTAATATCTTTTGAGATCTCTACTGTTTTGATAGATCTGTTTGAAGAGGTCTGGAAGAGCTTTAAAGTTAGAGAGGGATGGCTCAGACAGGTGAATACACACACGATACATGAACTTGTAACTCCTGCTTCCTAAGAAAGCAGCTCTTTTAAATTCTGATTTCAGTCTTCAGACTAGTTCTTTTATGATCATAGCCCTAAACTCTGCTGTTTCCACTACTGATTGATAGAATCAGGGAGGAAGATTATCTGAAATAAAAGGATAAGAAAACGCAGCTGTTTGACTTAGGGAATGCTGATGATTTCTGAGGCTTGCTGTCCATAGGTGGAATTTACTATCTGAGTAGAATTGTCCAAGCCAGGTATCTCCTATTTATCTCACTTTTTCCTATTCCCTGCAGGAGTTTCTTACTTTAAAGAAAATGACAAAAGCCAGGCTATCTTCAGAGTACAGGGAAAACAGAGATGATTCCTGCCCCCAGATCTGTAGAGGAGGAGAGTAAGGAGAAACATGAGTTGGAATTGCAAGTTTTTTAACAAAACTCTCAATCATATGCTTTTTTTATTGTGTACCCTCACAATCACTTAGGTGGCTGGTCAGGAGACAAGGTCTCTTTTTAGACACATTTGTTTCCTCCTCTGTGGTTGCATTTCACTGTCCCTTTGGCAGAGCATTGACTGGTGACATCAAAATGTGGAAAGCAATGAGATTAACAGTTTGGGGTTGGGTTGGTTTTTAGTTTTTATACTTTAGTTAGGGATGCTGCACCAGCAGATGCAGGCAGACCTGTTTGGATTTTTTTTTCTCTCATCAAGTCTTAGAAGTGGTGGTGATTGTATTAAATGGTTCTGAGCCCTGATGTCTGCCCAGGCTGTTAACTCAGGAAGGAAATGTAAACTTGGTGGTGAGCAGGACCCAAGTTGCCAAGGGGTGACACTAGTGACATTGGTGTTTCTGGTACAGGTCACAAGGCACAGCAAACAAGTTAAGCTCACCTTCCTTTTTCAATCCAGACCATCCAAGCTATTGCTTTTCCATTATTGCCATATCCCAGTCATGCAACTGGTGCCAGGGAAATAAATCTGCATGTTGTGTTCTCTTATAATGTGTGTTGCAAAGCAGAGATGTTCAGGTGAAACTTCTTCCCAGGTAGATTGCTTGCATAATTTTTTATTTAATATATTTCAGTTTTCCTTAGTACCTCTCTGAATGCTTAAATGTTTGCTTTTGTAGTGCTGAATGGTTTGCTTCCCACAGAGAAATGTATTTTATAAATAAACACGTGGTTGTTTACATGGGGATAGGCTATGATTCTGCTGCTACTTGTATCTTTCTCGAGGAGACAAAAATATCTGATTTTTGTCTATGTCCTTAAGCATGTTTTTCTTCTGATGTCATCTTTTTGTCTTGTGGGAAGCTGTGCTTCAGTAGAAAACTATGTTAAAAATACAGTTAAAAGAAAGTTGATCTTAAACTAATCCTTTGAGTCAATTAAATAATACTGATCTCAGTAGAACGTCTATTACTGTACATGTGATGTTACTACTAATACAGCATGAATTTATTACAGCCAGGGGTAGCCCAATGAATTCCAGATGAATTCACAATAGCTGGATTCTTAAAATGCTACCAGGTTTACTTCAGGTTTTCTGTTTCCACATGTAATTAGTACCAGAACCCAGCATGGCTACCTGCTCCTATTTAAAATTTAAAAAGAAAATAATCATATCTATGACATCAAACTGAAAACTTGAAAAGATGTGTCTGACTCTTGGCATTGATTATCTAAAATAACAATTTTCAAGCCACCTGAAGACACTAGTTTTACATAATCAGAAGTTCTTACTTTTTTTTTTTTTTTGGATACAAATCCAAACAGACAAAATGCTCCAAACTATTTTAATAGAACTAGCTAGGCTAGTAGATTACTCATACCATATTTTGAAATACCTTAGTGAAAAACTGGCTAGAAAGATATATTGCAAAGATATCTATGAAAATAAAACGTTTTTGTCAAAGATTTGTAGTCAGACACCCTATTCCCAGGTACAAACCTAGCCTAGGAGTGATTTAAATCAGTACTTTTTGTGAAAAGGGAGATGGAAACTTGCAGAGTTTGGCACTGTCATGGGTTCTATTGATAAGTTACTTTTTTAGAAGTATAACAATCATATTATTATTAATATAATATGATTGTTAGAAGCTTCACCCACAGAAGTTCTGCATTTCATGTAGCACGTTAGGTTTCACACTGGAATATCCTGCTGTGTTGAGACCCATGTAACATCACACACTTTTAATGACATTATCCCAGCTTGGCACTGGCTATTACCAGCATCAGACCCCCAACTTTGGCAAGAGTATTTAGGTTTGAAGATTTCCCTGCTCTTTTTTTTCATCAGCCCTTACCATATGGTTCACGTTTCCATAGCTCGATAGACCAGATGTGTGGTTTGTGCACACTTCATCAGAAAGCCCTGCACCAAGGACATGGCAAAAATAATCTGCAGTAACTGTTTAATGTCTTGGTTATGTGATGATGTAAATCAAATCATGGTCCCATAAGGGCTGTTTCTTTTTCTCTAATGTAGAGGACATGCACTGATAATGGGGAGTGAGGGAGCAAGCTGGGGCAGTATTTTCTTGCTTTCCTTGTATGGTAGGAGGATACTTGTATCAGAACTGTGAAACTAGCTATTTTTTACTTCCAGCTCTCATTCCAGCTGAGCCTTAGAGCACTGAAGTCAGATGTGTTTTTATGCCAGGACTGTTTTCCCGAAGTTTGCCTAACCCTGACAGTGAGGAAAATTTACCAAGGTCCCCTCGGCTCTGAGGTTCACAGCCCAATGACAGTTTAAGGAAGAGAATGAGGGTGAGTATCAGATGTACTTAAGGTATCAACAGACTGAGAACAATCCCTGCTATGGAGCAAGAACACGTTTGCCACAAAGATTTAGCAAGTAGCTTGCAACTCACAAGCAGAGAAAGTACAGGACATGTTTTTTCCTTACACAAGCATAGCAGGAGAAAGAAAGGCCACACTGAGGTCTGTGAAGCAGTGCTGGATGACATAGTTTCTGTTTGCACTCTTCTCCCTGGGACTTCCAAATATGCATGAAATAAGAGTTCTCAGCTTTTCCTGCACTCCTGGTTGGTTCCAGCCCCCATCTGTGTGAGAGCTCAGGACAGAGCTGGGTGACAGCCTGGTGCAGGGCTGTCAAACATCAGGAACATTGCACTGGGATGTGGTGCTCACAGGCCCCTATCAGTAACTGTCATGTTCTGTTAACATTTATTTAAACACCTCCTGCACTCAGATGTTTCTTCAATTCCTTTGAGAAATAGGCAATGCATTGACAGGCTTAGAAGAAATTTTTGTGGCTAATGCATTTTGGTGCAGACAGACTAAATATTCCATCATCTTATTCTTTACTGAGGCCATGCACATTATACCTTCTACATCAAGAGCATTATGGTCTCCACCTTCAGACCCAGGGGACTTTTTGCTTTTGGTAAAGAAGTAAAACATTTTCAATTAAAAAAAAAAAAATTACCTGCAACCTTTTCTAGATAGTCTCTGTGTTCATGAGATTCAGTCCAAATTTCCTGGTTTTAACATACTTAAAAATAATTTCTGAAGTGTTATTGAAGAAGGGGCAATGAATCAGCACTGAATGGAGATGGAAATACTGACAAAAGAGAAGAATGTAAAAAGAGGGCAGAAAAGAGGCGAAGTTTTTATACATTAAGTTTTTACATAGAGATGGTGAATCTTAGACCTGATACTGCTGGGAGTATGTCCAATTGGACTAGTGTATTTGTACCTGATTACAACAAGACAAAATGTGCAGTGATTTATAAACTAGTTTGTTTTCAGAAAGGAGTTGTGAGTATCAGGATTTCACTGAGGCTTCAGCTCCAAAGTGCCTATAGCATTTCAAGATTTAAGCTTAGGCTAAATTTTAGAGGTGTTTGTCAACGAGGAGCTTAAGTTCCATGAAACACTGGAACATGAATACTTTTGAGAACAATATCCATTAAATTTTCTAGGGACAATGAAATAACCAAGAAAGGATAATAATTGTTGGCTTGAGCAAGAGAAACTTTTGGTTACCACGCCTGGCTGGGACGTGAAAGGGAGAAAATGGATCCAGATTTCTGTTTAGTGCAGCTCCTCAGTAAGGTCATTCTTATTCCACAGAATTTTTAAGGATGGTCATTGCTGTGTTCTGAAAAGATGAATTTTATCCCATGGGCAGCCTGAATGGTACAGCAGGACTCTCTTACTAAGATGTCTCCTCATTCAGTACAGAGTAAAACTATAAAATGAATAAAAATGTAGAAGAGAGAGCATCTTTTCCTCCAGATGAAGCAGTGTGACAGGTCTTTCTGTTAAAGGAGTTTGTGGGTGTCTCTGAGTGTCTGTTTAGAAGATAAATCCCCATGGAGGTGGTTGGGGCACCATCTCTGGAGATACTCAAGGTGAGGTTGGCCAAGGCTCTGAGCAGCCTGGGCTAGTTGAGGGTGTCATAGATGACCTTTGGAGGTCCCTTCCAGCCCTAACCATTCAATGATTCTATAAAATATTCATAGTTACAGGTTTCCCAGCACATTTCCTCACAGTACTGCTGAAAACGTTTCTCACTGCAATGTAGTAGTAGAATTAACTACTGAATAGATCACTTGAAGTGCCTGTGAGCTAATGATATTCTGGTTTGGGACTTTTTCAGTCCAAACCACACGCACATTACGTTTCCATGTGAACATTGAAGAGGATTAAATACTCCCAACAATTGCTCCAGCAAACACAACGCTAGAAGAAAGCAAAGGCATCTGGATTTTGTGCCTTTTCCCTGTCCCGCCGGAGGAGTGAGCTCCAGCCTGTTGAGTTCATTGTGCTTAGTGCTGAGCTGAGCGCGGCCTGTGCGGGGCAGCTGCGCGGTGCTCGCCGGGGGAGGCCGGGCCTGCTGCAGCCTCCCTGCGCTGCCCGCGCCTGCGGGGTCGGCCTAGGGGCCGTTTCAAAGCACAGACCTTTGCCGCCTAAAGAAACGGCCTCATTTGCTTTCCTTTTATACCCCCTGTGAAATCAATTCCGAATAATAATAGCTAACCTATTATTGACACTTCGTCCTGCGGGGAATAGCCGGTTTTGACTAATATAAGCAACCACTGATTTTCCCCAGGCCCTCGGGGCCTCCTGTTGTGACTGAGGCAAATGTTGCTAATAAACGCCTCCTTCAAAGTGACTTTTCCAGCTGAATCGGAGGGATTCCAGCCACCCATTTCATGGAACTTTAACCAGAAACGTGTTGGACAAATTAAATACGGGTTAGCCTCTTGCTCTGGACTATATCAAGAGCCTATAAAGGCAAGAGGTTTGAGGCACAGAAGACAGTGCTCTGTAATTAACTATTGTAACTCTCCTCACAAATCAAAAGCAGCTTAACCTGGGGAGTTCAATATGTCAAGACATGGGCACTGAAAGGGTTTAGAGAAGAGGAGGGAAAGATAATTAGGATTTTGCATACATTCATATTGCTGTTAGTTAATATCAGGAACCTTGAACTTCTCACCTTGTTATGGACAAGCAAAATGCTAAATACTTTGAATGTATGAATTAATATTTGGGTCCATGTGTAATTTTTCCTACTAGAAAGAAAAAGATCTTCAGCGTTATCCACTTGAAAAATAATGAGTTGGAAAGGTTTGGAAGAAGTGAGACTTAAATTTAAGCTGGTGTGCTACTATAGTGTTTGTGCAGAAAAAGCTGTTTATCAAAGATGATACCTGTTTCCTTATCTGTCTTAATTTTCAAGTAAAAGTATTTAACAAAGCAGTAAGGAGAGAATTACAGAATAATTTGCTTTTTTGCATCATGTTCTTTGTGAGCTAAATTTGACTTCATTAGGATATCTATGATAGTGTTGTATTACATCCAGTAAGAAATGAAGAGCTGCTTGATCAGTTGTAGTTCACACACAACTTTAGCTGTAAATGAATTAAATAATCTGTCTCCTTACTTTGCTTGATCAGATAGTCCTCTGTGATTGCATAACACCTTCTATAATGTGGTGGTTCATGACTGGAGCACCAAAATGTAATTGCCTCATCAAAAGTGATAATCTCTTTACCATTTCTATCATGTGCTCTATTAGTCTTCAAATTTTCTTACTTACTAAGCCAGAAAATGAAAAATTTAATTGTGAAAATTGTGAAAAATTTAACATTGATGAGATTTTTTTTTAATTTCCAATCTTTTTATATATTTTTATTAACATTATTCACACAATAGTTAGGCCAAATGAATCATCTAGCTCTCCTGACTTGGTAAAATCAAGCTGACCACAAGGATAGCAATCCAAAGCACTAGAGAGGAAAGAGACTAGGACCTTGACATGGGTCAGGTTTTGGACTGGTAGCTCTTGCAGGGCAGGGAGCAGTCAAGTACTGTGCTCTTCCATCTGCCCTCTTCACATCACAGGCTTACAGCTAATTAATCAGTTGTAATTTCCAGATGGCCTTCCAGTCAGCCTAAGGCACCACAAACTTCATCAAGGAAGCATGACAGAGCTCCACGATCAAATCTCTGGTCAAAGAAACTCAACATAGTGTTTTCTACTGTACTTAGAAGGATGAAATGCTAGTTATAGCTTCAGAACATGTTCACAAGTTGAGTAATGGTACTTGCCATGCAACAGTGTTTTCTGTGATGTGCATGCTTCCATAAATAAACTCTTCTAAAGCAGTTGTAACAAAGGAGAAGGACCTTTCAATTTCATAATAGTATAAAGCTTTCCATCTTTTTTTCCTTCCCTGAGCCATGCTAAGGATAATTTTGAAAGAGCAAGCTACTTTTAGAAATGATTACTTGTTTGGATCAAAAGCATGATACAAGTAAAATTATTTTTTTTGCTTTGGTACAATTACAATTATTTGAATAGTGAATGTTCACACCTTTAAAAGCCCTTTGGCTTCATTCATGGGAAGAATATCTGCTGCTGTAAGAAAAACTGTCAAATGTGGCACAGTAGCAATAAATGGACATTGCAGATAAATTTGTTTTGATGCATATTGTCCAGAAACTAGAATTTGAATCAAAGTCTCTGCCTCTGCTATTGCAGATAGAAAAAAAAATATATATCAGAAACCTTTTAACAAGTCTTGTCCAAATAATGATGCTAAATCCAGCTTTTATTAAACTCAGCACCGTGGAAAATTTAGGTGAGATGTAGCTGGGGATATTTATTATGAGAACAAGGGTTTGTGTGAGTTTGTTTTTGAAAATTAGATGTGAGGGATGCAAACTCCCACAGATATGAAATTGAACAGAATGTTTGCACAAGCTCTTGCAAAGGAAAACCACCAACTCTGAACAGCACTGTTTCATAGTCTGAATATTTCTATGATCTTCCTGTGTTTGCTGTTTTTTTCATGCCATGACTGTTAGGGGCCTTCTTTTGCTGCATAATATAGTTTTGAGAAGACAGGAAACTGGAAGGGTTCTGGAAAGTAGTTTTTCTTACAGCCTTGACCTCCTGAGTAATAATAAGCATTTTAAGTAGAGTTTTATCTGGTTGGAAACCCAAAACTGTTTTGAAAAGTCTTGATTTTCAGAGCAAAAAATATGTAGCATTCTGAAAATTATTTTTCTTAAGGCATTTAAATTTAGGTACCATAAACCTGACCCTCTCTGAATGACTTTTAAAACTGTCATGACAAAGAAGCACAGCAACATGAATCGGGGAAGTAATTCAGCTCACATAATATATGGTATTGAGTTTGTGCTCTTTTATTTTCATACTTGAACTTTGATAACTTTGAGATAATCTTCTGTTTAGTAAAAACAAGTTGTGAAGGTGCCTGGAACTAGACAGTCATCTGGTGGAGTCAGCCAGCCTAGTTGAATTTAATGAATTTAAATTAAATTAATAAATTACACTGCTAAAGTAAGCTGATCTACTTCATTTACACTAGGCCTATTATACCAGATGCCTCCTTTTAGGATTCCAGAATTAACTGTCTGGGCTATTCTACAAAAGTGTTTAATAATTTGCTTTTTACTCTCTATTTTTGGTATATGGCTTCTGCAATAGCTGTCCATTTTGGAACTAAACAGCATGTTTCACAAAAGCTTTTGAGGAAGAAAAGTTGGTTCCTTATGGTCCTGCAGCTGTCCAAGGAACTCTTATAGATTATGAGCTGTTTATGCTTTTTGTGACAGCTGGCAACACTGCTTCTCCCAAACAACAATAACCAAATGCTTGTTTATATAAATGGATGTGTACACATATTTTACTCTTGTGCTGGCCTGTCTCTGTTATTACTTGCTGTCCACCACAGTTGTTAGTAAGAATATAACAGTGAATTCAGGGAAATCTTCTATTTCCTTGCATGCTAAAGAATATTAAAAAAGGATGTTCTTGGCAGAAATACTTATCTGTCAAGAATGGATTTCTTAAATATACACTATTGTGTAGGCTGTGCCTGAAATGATAAGAACCTAAATGATTAAATGAATTAGCAAGGATTTAATCCCATGATAAAAAAAAAAATAATTGCATTGTTCTTTAATTCTTGATAGTCACCCAGTAATTTTTTACTTCCTTCCTTAATACTTCTTCTGCACTTCAATGATTTATGAGATAAAATCTCACTGTCAGAATGTAAGTAAATAGAAAAATGTTTTTGTTCAGTTTGGGTTTATTCATGATGATATCTGGTGAGGGCCTCCCACATCAGACCTGACTGTGGGCAAGTTGCTTATTTTTTCTGAGTAAACATTTATATCTGAAATCCCAATGTCCTTTGGATCAAAACCTAGACTCAGATTTGCTCAGCATTAGATGCAGACTTGAATCTATTAGTAGCTTGTGGTTCTTCAAATCTCTTTTGCATTTCCAAAGATGAGAAAGGGTAACCAGGTGACACGATGTGATTTTGTGACATCAGTGCAGTGGGTTGGGGGGTTTTGTGTTATACTACTGCTCTAAACATTCATCTGTCCAAAAAACTCAAGTGTGTCTGGAAAAAATGACAAAAAAAGGAGTATTTTTTCCATGAGCATTCATGGATGTGCTGACACTACTGCTGTCAAGGACAAAACTGCTTTTGGACAGAGTGTGGGTTGAGCTGTTTGATGTGGAAGTAGAAATTTCTGTTTGATCTGTGAGTAGAAAACAACAGGATTTGAATTTATCTCCCTACTCTGTTCAGTAACTCTTAGCTCAACATAAGTGGGGTAGGAAGATAGATGTACAGAGCAGTGGAACACACTAGACAGTGAGATTTCAGTCTTGCTTATCCAAAAAAAATCAAAAGAAGAAAATGTGCTGATATAAAATCAGCCAGTTTGTGTGGTGAAGCAGCATTAGTATTACCAATTAGAAAATGCCATAACATTTTACTGAGCTCTTCATATATAGATGGATTTGATGTAATAAATGGCTAGGACTGCAAAT
>VYZU01038769.1:0-45241 GCA_013401355.1 Ceyx cyanopectus
AAACTTTTTGGGCAGGGAATGGGTCTTCACACTGAAGAGGGGCTCATTTGCAGCAGGGAATCCCCATCTATCCTGGGCATAATTTCCCATAAACGGACACTGGTTTTAATTGTCCATATTTATTGCAAAACCCATAAATAAAGCTGGGCTGTGTGAATGACTTTCCAGACCTTTTTGAATACAAAAGCAAAATGGAAAACTGAAAATCATTAATTAAGTTAAAGCATACTTCTATGTATATTTTTTTTTATGAATCAAAGTCTAAGTATTTATTCATATTAAAGGAAAAAAGTATGCTTAGGTACTACATGGAAATAAGCCAGAGAAATATTTGATATAATATATGGAAATGTTTATCTATGTGGTAAAAGGCTGCATAAACAGTCTCTTCTTTATTCCTTGTGGTAAGTTTTAGTGAATTTCTTATAGAAAGCTTCTACCAGAAGGTTTAGGATTAATTGAAGTCCCAATTTGGGATCTGAGATGATGAAAATAAGCAGCTGATAAGCAGGGCTCTTAGTCTGCAGCCAGTTTTCAGTGCCCAGGGGTGGAAGGTGAAGGGGAGCTGCCTGTGCCAGCATGGGGGGCAGAGCAGCTGAGTACCCGGGTACTTGTGCTGGGTTTGGAGAACCAGCTCTGGGCAGAGGTTTGGGAGGAGGGGAGAGATGTGAGGGAGCACTGGGGGGGTTCCTGGAGACACAGGGTGATGGAGAGTGTTCTCAGGCTCCTCCCTTGGCACCCTTCCACTCCAACGGCTCTGGGAGAGAGAGAGAAGTCAGTTAAACACAGCCATTCTATCCCTTCACGAGCCAATAAAAGGGGCACATGTTCAACACAGATCTCTCCCCCCTTCCCCCTCCTCCCATCTTGATGGCAACAGAAGATTTGGGCGGGTTTGCTATTCAGAGGCAATCAGTGAGTGTGGAGAGCAAGGGATGCAGGATGCCCTGGCTGACCTTCGGAAGAATGCTGGTGGCTTCTCCCCCCGTTTCCCTCGTAGGAGGCTGGGGAGCTCCAGCAGCTTTCAGTCGGGCAGCAGGTGCAGCAGTGGAGCTGTCTGCTCTCACTGATTCAGGACAGCATGCCCCTGACCAGACAGATGCTTTTGTTGTCTTGCCCTTTCTGGTGAGGGGAGAAGAAAACAGCTCTCGCTGTGTCTTTTGGTCAGGAAATACTCAGCAAATATTTGTCAGGAATAGTACTTGCAATTACACATATATTTAACACTTTCCCCTCCTTTACTGCTCAAAACTGTCAGGCTTTAAAGGATACAATTTAATTAGCAATGGCATTTTAATACCCTTGCTGGCACTGGCCGCGCTCTATGCAAATAATTTATTGCAGGGAAATTGTGTTGAGATTGAAAGGCTTTTTTCTTTTCCAAGGAGTGTTATAATTCCTAATTGACTGAAGCTTTGCTGATTTAGAAACGCATTCAAAGAAACCAAGCTGCAAGTCAAGGGCACAGGAGGATTAAAGTTGCTGTCACTCTGATGCCAGTGCCTGTCACCCCACACCAGGCTCTCAGATGGAAATTGAAGTGCTGTTTGCTGCTGCAGTCATGCTCTCAGAATAAGCAGTGATGAACTCAGCTGACATACCACAACTGTTGCCTAAAAACAGAGCATCATCCCTGTGCAACGTGGAGCATTCGTATTGGTAGAAAAGATTTATATCCATTTAATTCTGCCCCCATATTTTTGAAAGTTGCAAGATATGAACCAAGTGCCTTTGCTTGCCCTGAAGATGAGTTTTGTGTGTGCAGTGCTGTGCCTGGCATTACAGATCAGTGCCTCGTTCAGAGGGAGAGGGCACAGATAGGAGTAAATAAAATATTTTGCATATGCATAATCAACACAATTGCAAATAAAGGCAAAAGTCTTGGGAGGCAAAACACAGCTGTAATGCTAATGCTGAATGAATAATTTTTGGGATTAATTTAGCCTCTGTCTGCTCACCAAATCTCCTCAACCATAATTGCCATTTCTGACAATGTGGGTATTCTGTAGGATGGCTGCACTGTTTGGGGGGTTTGTCCTATTTTTCACTCTTCAGATTGCAAGCAATTTGTCGTGCACTCTGCTTCCAGGAGTTATCAGACCAAACAGGAGGATTCCTTTAGCACCTGTATTGTTTTCTCTCTGATGTACAGCTGGCTGCCACCCCTACCCACAGCAGTTCACCCCCAGGGTGGCAGGTGCCACTGCTGCTGGGCACATGGCTGCCCAGGCTCTGGGGGCTGTGCTGGAGGTCAAAGCTGTTGCCTTGCAGGTCCCAACTTCACTGATGAAAGCAACTCCCCCCAGTCAGCTGACCTGGCTGTGCTTCCACCTCTCAAAGCAACGACTTTGGAACTACCTTTCTTTGCCCCTCTGAAAGAAATTATTAGCTACAAAGCTACTAAATCAGAGCACTTAAAGATGGCCCAAGGGAGCTTTTATGTTTGGAAAACCTTGTCAGTTAAGGTTTCGTTTTGCAAAAAAAATCCAAGTGAAGGAAAGTTCTTTGTTTCATTTTTTTGGAGTGTTTGCAGCTATGAAGTTGAGAAGGCTTAGATTCAAGTTTATTCTGGAGCTTTTCTTTGTTTTGGTTTGGTTTGGTTTTTATATTATCAATACTAATTCAGGTATCAGATGCAGAAGGGCAGAAAAATTGCAGAAGGGCAAGCACAGGCTGTAGCCTAGTTCAGGTGGGCACAGGCTGCAGACTTTGATTTCTTAAGGTTTAAGCCTTTCTTGTCTGTTGCCCCTCTGCTCCACTGCAGGGACCAAAAAAATGTTATCTTCCAGTGATGGATACTGTAAGTAATCTTTTGGTAGATTCCCTAACCTAGAATCAAAGCTGTCAATATAATTCTCACTGTATTTTAGAGTAGCTGCAGCCTTGATTCAAGATCTTGTGCTTCCAGTCCCTACTGAACTGAGCAGTGTGAAGCACAGGCTCCTTTACACAAAAATTTAGTACCTTTCAGTACCTTTGGTGTTTTGTTATTCTTTTTTTTTCCCCTTAAAACTTTAAGCTCTCTCGGAGATGTCACTCCTTCCTCCCTAATAAAGATTTATGAGCCATGCACATATTAAGTCCAGGCTCAGCAATACTAATTTATAGGCTCTGTAGCTGCATGTGAAAAAGCAGTAGAGCTCCCAGCTGGCAGACTGGCTTGGACCATGCTTATACTGGGCTCCTTCCAGCAGCTTTAGTCACCTCTTGCTAAACCTGCTAACAAGGATCTGGTGCCCGTTTTTGTGCAGAGGATGTAGTGGCAGCAGCAGGAGCTTGTTTAGTCCTTTTTATAATTCCTTCTTCAATTCAAAGGGGCAGCTGAGAGGTCAGGGGCAGCCCTTCTGCTTCACCACTGCAAGCACGAGCACTCTCTGCTCACTTGGCTGTAAGCAAGGGAATGTTTGTATCTTCCAGGTCAAAGCAACACCAGTGACAGTGTGTTCAAAAGCAACAAGGACTTTGCATTTCTCTATAATGTCAGCATCTTAAAAATTGTATTAATCACTGAACCTGTGTGAGAAAGTGAAGAACATCTGGTCCAGGCAAGGCAAATATTAGATAGATGTCTAATCAGACCATTGTTCACCATGAAAAATTACTGTCATAAGATTATGATATTTCCCTGGCTGCTTTATAGCCATAAATCTCAGCTCCTTTTACACTTGCCAAAATACTTTTTATTCTGAAAACAAAACATCAGAGAAATGAGAACTTCAAGAATCAGAGAAAGTTTAGGGCTCGAAGGGTCCTCCAAAGGGCATCTAGTGCAGCCCCCTGCAGGGAGCAGGGACACCCTCAACTAGCTCAGGCTGCTCAGAGCCTTGGCCAACCTCCCCTGCAATAGCTCCAGGGATGGGGCCTCAACCACCTCCCTGGGGAGCCTGTGCCACTGAGCCACCACCCTCAAGGGAAACAACTTCTTCCTGAGATCCAGGCTAAATCTCCTCTGCTCTCATTTAAACCCATGACCCCTCGTCCTTTCACTGCAGGCCCTTGGAAACAGCCCCTCTGCAGCCTCCCTGGAGGGGGAGAAATGCAAAAACCTTAAAATAAGAGGTGTGTTGTTTGGTTTTTTTTTGAACTGGAATGATCCAAGGAAATGAATAGATTTACAGTAGTATAAATCATGGTTTGGCCCAAAGTCTGAGTATTTCTGAAGTTCTTGGTAATTCCATGTGAGGTGCTTGTAATTGTGTCACTGTACAGCGTGCTGCCATGGCCTTCAAATCAACCCTGGTCACACTCCTTTCCAGGATTTGCTAAATGTGCTTTTGGGGCTGAGTGGGGGTAGGTTTTTCCTTCCTGACCTGTGATGAAACACAGAAACATGGGAAAGGATCCCATAATGCTTCCCTAAACCAGACTGACAACAAACCCTAGCTAATTTCCTGAGAAATCAAATATTCACTTATGTTTTCATGGCACAGAAAACGTCTCAAACCAGGCATGGTGCCAGCAAACTGATCCCTGAATAAGCAGGTTACTTGTTCAAACTCTTAAGCTGTATGGGAATTGGCACTTTTCTCCCACACAAATACCTTTGTTACTTGAGATAAATTGTCCAGGGGTTGCACATATTCATGACCAAAGTTTCATACTTTGAATTTCAGCTGAGACAGTTATTGCATTTAAACTTGATCCCTTCCCTTCAATCAGCCCCTGGTAGCTCATTAGAGTTGTCAAGGACAAGGTGCAGCTATATAAGTGATTTTTGGACTAGTGCTAGACTGGAGGAGGGATTTGGGGGTTCATTTCCTCAAGTGTGCTGTTGAGAAGCTGCCTGGGTGCTGCTTCTTGGTGCTGTGGCCTTTCTTTTTTAAAAACAACTTTTTTCTTTTTCCTTTTGTCTGTTTGCTTATTTATTGGCTTCCCAAAATTCTCCAAGGAAAACCCAAAAGCTTTTAAAAGGTAATAAAGTGAAGCCTTTTAGAACAACACCAGTGAAAAATGGCATGAACTGCTCAAACTGCTCATTCCTGGGGGTTTAGTAGTATTTGGGAGAGAGTGTCTTTTTAGGTCTTTTCATATTTTTTATTAGCGTTTCTTAAGCAATGCTGGTATTCTGGGAGTTACAGAATAGTTAGTGTAGGAGTGGGAGTAGAGGAATGGCACATATCCTGAGCCAAAGCATTTGGGAGCAGAAAGTCAGGGTTTGTGGGCTGTAGGTGCTACAGGTGATGGCACTGGAAGCACTCACAGGCTTGTCAGAGGTGTAGGCAGCAAGGGTGATTTTCTCCTGGCAAAGAGGCAGAATGAGCTCTCTGAGTGCCAGTCTGCAGGGAAAACGTTCCAGTGTAATTAAACAGCTCTAATTACACAGGTAGAGCTCCTCGTTGAGTCACTCTTACTTGAGGAGGAGTGCCCAGGCAGGGAGTTTATAGCAGAGGCACCAGAGGAGCATATCTGGCCTGTGCCAGGTGCTTGCCATCTAAGATGCCCAGGCAGGCATTGCTCATGATGAAAACAAATTGCTTGGAAGCTCCTAGTCTTTGCTTTGCTGCAGGCTCTCGGCATGCTCTGGTGTCAGTCTCTGCAGTCAGAGGTGAGGAGCAGCACGTCCACAGCTCTGGGAAGAGTTCTGAGCTGTGGTAACCACGTCAGAGAAGAGGAGTTGCACAGGTTGTGCAGGGTGAGAGGTCAGGTTTCCCAGGAGATCTGGATTGGAAAGTTGTTCACCCCCAGCCAGGCTGCCTTTCTGGAGCAAATCCACTTTGTCCTCCCTCCTTTTGCCTTAGTGAAGTCTTCCAGAGCCTTAACCGCCTGCCCAAAGCACATTTCCACTTGTCTTGGTACTCTACAAAGTACCTTTCTGAACAGGGATAAATCTCCTCAAAACCCTTGGTGACCTCTGGTTATTAAACCCTGAACACTGTAAAGCAGGAAGGTTCACGACACCCTCAGGTCATTTGTCTTACGAAGATCTGGCTGGAGAAAGACAAACCTCATTTGGAGAGAGATGTTTCTGAGGTGCTGAATCTTTTGTATGTTCATAAGCTTGTTTAATTTGCTCTTCCCTGTCTGACACCAGTCTCTGATGGGGGGAAAAGTGTGTGTGTTACGGGGGAACTGCAGGCAGCTGTTTGAATCCTACTATTGAGTGTTCATTTCAAATGGGACAATTCCGATTGTGAGTTTAGCTCAAGGCTACACAATGAGAGCAATCAAACACCTTTATATGGCCTCGAATTTGTGTCACAAAGAACTGCAAAACAAGGCATCCAAACACAACATTGGAAGTTTAGGTGGCAATTTATTTCTACAGTGTCATCTGGCAGACATTCCCTGGCCTCCAGCAGGCTGGAGAAGTGCTCTGCTGTCATTTGTACACTCTAGACAGAAGAGGTCCTCGTGAACACATTGTACCTGCTGTTGGCAAATGGGCCTTCTGTGTAAATGTAGTCATACAGTATTCATGACATTAAAAAATGAGGGGACAGGCTAATATTTAACCTATAGTTTTCTGTGGTCCTCTTCCAGCCACACCACTTCTTCAGCATTAGATCTCTGGATCCAATGGATCCTGGGATGCATTAGGAGAAGTGTGGCCAGCAGGGCAAGGGAGGTTCTCCTCCCCCTCTACTCTGCACTGCTGAGACCCCACCTCGAGTACTGTCTCCAGTGCTGGGCCACCCCAGTTCAGAAAAGACAGAGATTTGCTGAAGAGAGTCCAGTGCAGGGCACCAAGATGCTGAAGGGAGTGGAGCATCTCCCTGCTGAGGAGAGGCTGAGAGAGCTGGGGCTCTTTAGCCTGGAGGAGACTGAGGGGGGAGCTCAGCAGTGTCTGTCAATATGTTCAGGGCAGTGTAGGGAGGATGGAGCCAGACTCTGCTCAGTGCCATCCAGTGACAGGACAAGAGGCAATGGGAGTCAGTCAAACACACTTATTTTTTGCAGCCGTTTGGAATACAAATCATTCTCCTCCACACCACCGGCAAGTTTGGTAGCGAGTTTTGTTCAAACACGTCCTTTGCTGAAGCCGCTCAATCAAACGTAGCTGTACTTTTAGGGAGGAGTTCTTCCAGTAAAGATGCTCGAAAAGGATCTTCCCGGGCCCCTGTGTCCTCCCCGGCTCCTTCCCGGGCCCCTGTGTCCTCCCCGGCTCCTTCCCGGGCCCCTGTGTCCTCCCCGGCTCCTTCCCGGGCCCCTGTGTCCTCCCCGGGCCCCTGTGTCCTCCCCGGCTCCTTCCCGGGCCCCTGTGTCCTCCCCGGCTCCTTCCCGGGCCCCTGTGTCCTCCCCGGGCCCCTGTGCCCTCCCCGGCTCCTTCCCGGGCCCCGCGGGTCCCGCCCGGCAGCTCGGCGAGCACAGGCTGCCACCTAGCGGCGACCGCCGGCACTGCGCCCTGTGAAGCTGCATCCCTGTGTGCTTCCCCTCTACGGCATCCTACCTTTCCTCATTGCTAATGCCAGATAGATGTTTGAAACAATTTCTTTACCTTATTGCATTGATGTCTTGTAGGCTTCGGACTTTTTGTCCCTTCTCTGTGGCCTCCAGTAATTTTTTTTCCCATCAGCTATCAAACCCCAACTTATCTTTCATACTGTCAAGGAGTCTGATAAATATCTTCCTGATTATTTATATACTTCCTATAATTCTGGCTTATTTTTGACAGGCAATCACATCAGTCTTTGCTGCACCCTAGCTTGGGCTAAAAATGTTTTTTCCATTACGCCATGTTGCTGTGTTAGCTGAACACAGGGAGTGTCTGCCATAGATGGAGAGAAAATGATGCTGCATGAGAAAATGATGCTGAAAAATCTCTGTTTGCAAGACTGAGTGGGAGAGAGGAAGCATTGTTTGCTATTCTTCACTGGGGGACTTTCTACAAACACAAACCAACTTTTTGTCTTGTTTCCAGTCAAGGTCTATTGACCAAAAACTAGCTTCTGGGATTTAGGATAGTAACTCTAATAATTGATTGCAGCCTGCTAATAATGAGTAAGGAGCAAGATGAACAATGTAATTCACAGAGGTGCTGGAAAGTTTAGAGTTCAAGAACTTTTTCCTTTCTCAAAGCACCTTTGCCATTTCCCTGCTCCTGCACCTTGACAGAAGTGTGTGTGAATGTGGCAGTGGTGGTGCTCACTGCTGACAACCTGTGTGTGGGTTTATGCAGGATGAACATTCCTATAAAATAAATATGATATAAATAATTCTATTTTATATCAAATACCAGAGTCCTTTCAGTTGTATTTTAATGTACTGCTCTATAATAAACAGGAAAAATAATTACTCTCGATTCTCAACCTCTGTAGTTAAAACTGTTAGCATCTGATGTAATAATCCTCAACTCTAAAATTTAATCCAGTATTAGAGAGTTTACTCAGAGTTCAGAAAGGTAGGATTTTATGATCAAGTATTTTGTGGCCAAAAGGGTATTTTGGAAGGTCAAAGGAGATCGTGTGCACGAATAACAATGGGCATTTATAGCAGGGTTGTGTTGGACCACTTAGGTTTGTCACAAATAATTCCAAACAACTACTTTCAAGAATCTTCTGCCACAGTCTGTAGTGAGCATACAGAAATTTTTAACATCCAGGGTCTGGAAACACATTTGTTGTTTATGCCTCTACTACACAGATTTTAAGGATTACTCTGCTCCAAATTCCATTGGCATTAATGAAGAACACTCATTGACTTCAATAATCTTTGAATTGCATCTAGGATCAACTACATTAAGATAAGTGAGAGGCAGTTGTTAGGGGTGCACTATTCAGCACTGATTGAGGAGCTCCTTGTGTGAGCTGGGTTAAATGTTCTTTTTTTAAGGCTTGGTGATCAAATTATTTCTGCAGGTTGTGGATCTCTCAGTTGTGCCTTCATTTCTTACCGTGCAATATTCTGTATTTACACTTCCCCTGAGGTCAGAGCTGACAGCATTCTTCTGTGCATGAAGATATTGCACTGATACATGCAATCATGGCTAGTTTTAAAGTTTTTTGAAGTATTCAACTCGATGGAATCTAGAAATGCTTATGGTGCCTGTTGCCTCCAATTTCAAAGCCACGCTTGATCAAAATTGAGTATATTCTGAGTCCATAGGGGTGTAGGAATTGGAGAGAGGGTGCTTTCTGCAGTGATAATCTCCATGGTGTTCATTCTTAATAAGGCAGTTAAAAGTAGTTGATGAGCAGGGTTTTTCTCCAGAGAGCCCCAGGGGACATAGACCTCTGCTGCTAGTCAGCTGCTTTTTTGGATTTTGGGACAGAGAAGGTGTGCATGTTGGATTGAGCACAGTAGCATCTCCCAGAGCTGAGAGAACAGAGATGGGCCATTAGTGTGTGCCTGCAGTCTGCTCCAGAAGTAGGTCATAAAAACAGAATCTACTTCTGCTTCCTAGATGGCCTTTGGAGGTCCCTTCCAGCCCTAAACATTCGATTATTCTAAGTTTTGAAATGAAAATCTGAAGTTGAGGGGTGGGTTCATCCTGGCCCTGGCAAAAGCATGGAGCTAGCTGATGGACTCGTGAAAATGTTCAAACCATGGTTTCAGGGAGGGGGTGAAGATCAATATAAAAGAAATTCAGAAAGGGTACATAAAGGTGATTTACTTTTCACCTTTTTCTGCCTTACTGCAGAAAAAGTGTAATTGAACTTCACCTGGTCTCTGAATTATTTGGCCTGCTGTTAAAGTATCAGGGAAAGATCTCTGAGAGGTGTTTATTGTATCCTCATGTAGAATTTTATGCTGTGTAGCAGGAGAATCAAGGGAGAAAAAAACCCCAACAACTCCCAAAAATAACCATCTGCTGGGTGCCATCTCACCTCTGGTTTTCCTTGACATTTCTTACCCTAGTCCCTGCATATAGGGTTCAGTAGTGCACAACCTGCCATCATCAGCTCTTGGCTCTCCTTTTTGACTCCCTCCTTCCAAATACTAGTTTGCAACCAAGAACTTAGGCACTTGCCTTTTCACTGTGGTCATTTGCAACAGTCTTTCTGATGAAATAGTTTTCTGGTTTTTCAAAACAGCTAATCTAACACGAGGTGATTTTCTATGTAAATTAAGTTTCATAACACAAATGTAAATGCTCCTCAAATTAAAACAGCTAAGTAAAACAAAGTCACATTATCACGTTGAAGTAATGAATGTACAAAACCTCCTTAGAGCTTCTAGGGGAGCTTGGAAACCAGACATATTTCCAAGGCAGTGGGTTCAATGGACATGGCTCAAAACAACGACGAAGTGTTGGAAACATCTTGGTTGTAGCTGGAGTTCCCAGAGGGTTAATTGTCCTTTGCAGCAGGACAAAGATGTCTGTGTTCCACAAAATGCCAGAAGAATCATATTCATCTGCCAAGTTGCAGGATCCACAGAATAAAGCAGGAAAAACCTACATGCCAATAAGGAACAGTTTGCTAGTTTTTGCAAATCAAAGAGCTTAAAAGACACCAACAATAGATTTATTGCTGAACAGCATCCTTTGGAACTATTTTTTTCTAGACAGATACAGGATGATCAGCATCCTGTTTTATTTCCTTTTCTTTGTACAAGTAGAACACTGAAGTGATTAACTGGGAATAAGTGCTGATTAAAGGTGCATCTAAATTTATCTCTCATTGTTTGGGGATGGCATAGGCTTGAGAAATCTGAAATGAGATCATTAGACTGTAAATGCTGATTGGTGTGTTCAACAGTGCCAGTATATCCCAGCACAATCTCAAAGTCCAGTCCCAGTCTGCTGGGTGGAAAGGTGGCATTTTCATTCTCCTTTTCATTTTGTCCCACTGATGAGATGCTCTGCTCTCTGAAAGTGCTTGAGTGGCTCAGGCTCTAATAGCATAGATATGCTTCTGTTCCATGTATATTATATTATTAGGCATTGTATTATGCAGCTAGAGTGTCCAAAGCTGGAAGGTGTGAGGCTTTTTCCATGTTTATACTTCCAGCTACCTCTCACTTGCTTTTTCCTGTCTGTTTCTGCTCATGAGGAGCCTGTGGGCACAGCAAGGGCATCAGGGGAAGGTATTAAAGCTAGGAGGATGTTAAAGATAAGATCTTGGCAGAAAAGATAAGCTTTTAAACATTACAACTTGGAGCTGTGTGGAACACTCATCTCCATTGCCTCAGCCATTTCCAAGCCTCAGCACTTGCAGAGCTCCCAGCTCATTAGCAAGTGGCAAGAGGTGCAGTGAAGGATACCTCAGACCTCATTGTGTCAGAAAAGGCAAGAGCTTACAAAGAAAAAAAAAACAGTTTTTCTGATGAATCTGGTGAGGACTCAATGGTCACGTACAGGTCTGCAACAAGCAGGTATTTTTTGGAGTGATGCTTTTAGTCTGTGACTTGAAATATTTGGAACCTTTTCGAGGTTTCCCTGTGAAAGCAGCTGACTGAAGGCTTTAAAGACAGGCAGATGAAATGACAAATCCTTCCACTGGACTCTCCAAACTGACAGGCAGTCATTAGGTTAAATATTTCCCTGCTTTGCAGCCTGCTGCAGAGAGCAGAGAAGTCTTCAGGTTCACAATGGGTCTGCACGTCCATGGAAATTATTTCTCAAAAAACACTCTGCAAATTATTCTATAATTTCTTGGAGTTTTGGAGGGTTTTTAAAAAATGGTTGAAAGTGGCAATTATAAGCATTTAAATATGTTTTTGTCACTTTTTCCTATCACAGTTATTCTGTACTAGAATCAGAGATGTCAGGGGTTGGAAGGGAGCTAGAAGCTCATCTAGTCCAACCCCCCTGCCAGAGCAGGGGCACCCAGGACCAGACCCAGTAACGCACAGTTGCAGACTGGATGTTTTTAACACGTGGCTTATGCTGAACTTTAAGATCCTTCCATCCTGAGTCAGCAAGAACCTAGAGCTGTGCTGCATGCACAGAGTGTAACTTCATACACCTTGGGGACACTTGAGAGCCATGTCAGTGCAAGCTCTGGCTCTCTTGGCTGCACACAGACCCAGCCAGGGTTTGCATCTGGCACGTCGTCCTGAGGTGTGGCGGAGCTCAGGGATGCTAACTCGAGCTGAAGCTGATTGTCTTCAAGGCTCGTGTGAATCCTCCAGCTCTTTTCTTCTAGGTGATGGGAGCATTCAGCTAGCTGAGGCATACTTCACTTCTGAATCATAAGGAGAATGCCACTGCCCTGCTTGCTCACAAACTCGTTTGCTTAGGAGCCTCATTGCATCAGCGAGAGCGCCAGTGCGTGTGCAGAGCTCTGTGCAGCACAATGTTCCCTCTCCTTCCCGCAGGAACTTAGGGACTGGAGTCAGACTTTCCACAGGGAAGGAAACATTTCATTGGTATGGAGCATTCTGCAAGAGAAAGTGAGTTTTGGAGTGAAGTGATGGTGAGTAGCCCGTGAGGACTGGGGAAGGAGGGAGTACTGCTGTGCCGAGTTGGACCCAGCAGTTCTGCAGACTAAGACGGGAGTGATTTTCAGAGTCTGACTGCAGGGTTATATGGCTTTTATTAAGAGGAAAACATAAGATAATGATTAAAGAAGGGGAGAGACAGCAACAGGCAAGGCAGCCCGGCAGCCGTGTTCCATGAGAAAGTGGAATGTTAATATCGAGGTACAAATCTGATTCACTGTTAGTTCATCTAACTTACTCTGAAAAGGAAACTTGTCAGCTTATTAAATAGATGCTTTTTTTTCTAAGCAGCTGCTTTTAACATTATAACAATTTAGATTTTTAAAAATTATTTGTGGCATTGCTATCTAGATATTTAAAGTTACTTTTTTTTTTTCTTTACTTAAAATAAGAGGAAAATTACAATCAAAGCCTGATTTTATTTCAGATGGGGAAAACCTTTAAAACTGCTAATTATGATTGTCCTTGTTCTGGAAACTGCATCCTCTATTAACTATATTTTGCCTGTTCTGGAAGTAGCAATTTTCTCTTGTTTCTTTTCTTCTCTTGGTTTTTTTTTTTTTTGTGTGTGTGTTTTTTGTTTTGTCTCCATCAGAATGTAAATAATGATTCGGTCATTGAATTACCAATTTTATCTAAAGAGAGAGGGTGGCTTTTTAAATTCAGGTTTTGCCCATAAGAGCAAAAGGGCCAGACAAAATAATACTGCTTTAGTACAGGGAGGTAACCATATGCATAGCTACAGGTTAGGACAAGTAAACTTTATTGTGCCTTTTCTTGTTGCTGATGGTAATCAGGACAGTCATATTAGCCTAATGAAAAGAATAAATCAACTCAGGGGTTTTCTGAAGGAACTTAAGGAACACTTTTGTATTTCTGAGGAGAGAGGCGGTGTGATCTAGCTGGTAAAGTGTATAATCAGTGTGTCTGGCTTATCAGCCCAGGCAGTGCCACAGGCAGCCTTCTGGGAGTTAGAGGAAGCCACCATACAATCAATTTTACTACACTTGCTTACCAGGTGAATGATGCTTTATTCATGTGGTAAAGCTACCACCCCCCTCCTCCCCACTCTTCCCATTTCCATATTTTGAACCTATCAGCACTTCTTGTCTCCTCCTCACACTCCATCAGTGAGTTTAGTCTTTGAAGGCATGGTTTCAGCCATCTGCTCCATAGGCAGTACTGCAACTGGGAGAGAGCTGTTAATATAGAACCTGTTCAGATTTGCAAGAGTTTGTTTTTATTTCCCCCTTTTGAAAAAGGCAACACAAGTAGCCCTTTGGCTGTCCAGCTGCTGAAAAAAAAACCCAGTAGTATTTAAACAACCCGAATTTTAGATATGCATGAGTTAAGTGAATCTTTTTCCATGTATTTTAGTTGGAGTTTGCAAGCTGTTCTCTTCATTTTGCTATCTCCTATATATCATTTGTAAAACTGTCATTAGCTTGCGAGAGCAGGTTTGCAAGTGGAAAGGACTGTCTTGCTGAATATTTAGGCCATGCAGGCTGGTTGTAAGCCAAGAGTCTTGTGGGTGTCTGAACATCTGTACTGAGCGTGTTCCCACGTGGGGAAGTTGCCTTTGCAGGGACATTCTTTCAGGTGAGCTGGTGTCCTTTTGGAGTGATGGATTTTTACTGCCTTTCCCCCAAGAGCAGCACTTCCATCTCCACTTGGCTGTAGTCTCCTCTTAGGCAAGAGCGGGGCTCCATGCTCAGAGCTGAGTTGTATAAACACTTTATGAAAAAGAGTAATGAAAACTTACATCTATAGGATTGCACATCTATTGAAATCAAACTTGCAAATAAGTGTTCATATTTCTTTATGTTTTCTAGGCACAGAGCGTTGATTGTAGGACAAAGAAATTTTCTTTTTTTTTTTTTGCTCTTGAACACAGCTTCATAATTTAACATGTCTAAAGAAGCAAGAATAATTTTTGCAAAGGAGCCCTGTGGTTGTGTGAACAGTGTCATTTTCAGGAAGGACTTAAAAAGAAATATTGGTTGTAATTTCAAACTAAACCAGCAAATACATTGCATTCGTGTGGGAAAAGCCAGCTGAATGTGATGAAGAAGACAGGCTGGTGTCCACACCATTAGTGAGCTCTGCTGAGCTGAGCTCTGGAGGGGGTTCTCAAGTCACTCTGCAGAGAATCTCAGCGTTGGAGGCTGGAGAGCTGGTTCCCTGTGTGTCTTGAGGCCAGGATTATCTAGCCAGCTTGGTGAGAGTGAGTCAGTAAAGCTGACTGCATTGGATCATGGGGCTGAGCCATATGCTCTGTAAAATAGAGAAAGAAGAAACCATTTTGAGGCAAGCTAATAGACCCACTCTCCTGACCAGAGACATTTTGCTTACCTCATTTCCAGTTTTGAGTTCTGAAAATACAACCAGAACATTACAACATTTAGATGAGAGCAGAGTAGATTTAGCCTGGCTCTCAGGAAGAAGTTGTTTCCCTTGAGGGTGGTGGCTCAGTGGCACAGGCTCCCCAGGGAGGTGGTTGAGGCCCCATCCCTGGAGCTATTGCAGGTGAGGTTGGCCAAGGCTCTGAGCAGCCTGGTCTAGTTGAGGGTGTCCCTGCTCCCTGCAGGGGGGCTGCACTAGATGCCCTTTGGAGCTCCCTTCCAGCCCTAACCATTCTCTGACTCTGTGCTATACATGCTATGTTACAAGGTGTACATGGTAACCAGAAGGTGGCTAATATCAGGATAGAAAATGTCAGCAGTACTCAGTGTTTGATCCTATAGTCATTTTACATTGAAAACTGGGGAGTGTGAGCGAAGTAATTAGAGCAAAATGACTGATGCAGGGCAACCAAATCCTGTGGAATTATTGGGGGATTTTTTCTCAGTTTCTGTTAGATGCTGGGTTAGATTTTAACTGTGACACTCCACAAGGGCTGACGAATGTAGAATGTCTCTTGACTTCTTCTGGCCATTGCTCTTGTGGCTTTAGGAGTGCCCTGCAGTCTTTATGGTCTGCTGGATTATTTCAGTCTCAGCTCAGTCACCAACAAAATCTCATAGCAAAGGGGGCTTTCCTCCTATAGACAGAGAATCCCTGCCATGTGCCAGCTGGTGTCAAGCTGTGTTTGAGATGGGCTGAGAGGAGGAGGGTGTAACAAAAGCACTGTTAATTGCCCTTACAGGTTGATGGGGTCTGCTCTAACCATAGGAACAGAATATGCCAGTTTTTGCTGCTGGCAAGTGCAGTGTCACTCTGGTAAGGCTTTTAGGGTGTAGTTCATAAACTTGGCTCTGCAGAACTGTGAGTTAGCTGTGTGTGCTGCCAGCTTCACCACACAATGGTGAGAGAGATCACACTTTTCCTAGTGCTCAGAGTAAAAAGGGAAGCTAAAAATGCTTTCATGATAAGTAAAATCACTGGTAGGTTTTAAATGGGAACACTGAAGAAATAATGGTTTAAAAAGCAAGCTGCTTTTCTGAACTCAGAAGTGTCAGATCTGGAGAGGGGAAAGCCTGACTTGAAAGCTCAGGTGCAGCAAAGGAGTGGGCTGCATCTTTTCCTTGTTCCAAGCTCTGGAACTGCTGAGGGTACCCAACTTCCCTGGCCATTTGTAGGACCTCTGCATACAGTCCACCAACATTTGAAATGCCTTGCCCATCACTGAGCAGTTGGAAAGTTCAAATTCACACGTGTGAAGAAACTGCTGATATGCCACAGCCCTGCTGCTCTTTAGGTAGTTGGGTAGGAGATAGTAAAAAAGTCTGTAATACATTTCTTCTATAGTAGTTGAGTATGACATGTCTTTTTGTTTCTCCCTCCCATTTTTCTCCCCCATTTTATTGCCTTGATCAGTGTTTCTTCTTCATCCCATCCATGGAACTGAAAGCACTGTACTTATTGCATGCCTGCATTTGTCTTTTTTTTTGTCAAGTCATCTAAATTCTAAAAGCCCAAACCCAGTATTTACAGGTGATCTGCTCATCTGGAAGCTGGTAATTTTTTTAGAATCATGTTGAAGGCAGATGCTTCCCTAGAGAAAAGACATCTATATTGATGTGTTTATGCTTTGCAGTAATATTTGTCCATGTGAGAAAGTGTGAAGATTTTTTTTCTCCTTTCACACCATATGGCTTATGACTATTTACAACCCAAACAATAACAGCTGCTGCTGTGTAAGAGAATCCATCCCTCTGAGCAGGAGCTGCTCTGAGTAGTGAATGATCAACTCTGTGTGCACAGATGTATTTCAAATACCCTCATTTGCCACTCAACATCCTGTCTATCATTCTCCTCTTGGAAACTGGTGGAGTTTTTTTCTTACATGCTCAGCTAATGGGTAGAGCTTTGACAGCTTGGCTGGAGAGTTTGGGACCAGACAGATAAGCTGTGTGTGGTGATGGCTGTCCAAACAGAAGAGAATGACATTGTGGTTGGATGCTCAGCAAAATGAACGTTTGAATCAGGCTCTTAACCCCTTTCAAAGAAGGCTCAGTTGACTTCTCTTAATAAATTAGAATTTCTACTTCGAAGAATAGACCAGGTAGTCTTTAGACCTAAAAAATGAGGATCACTTCGTGCCCATCATTGATGGCATGCTTTAAGTTTGCTATTCCATATTGCAAAGGTGCATTTCTCAGCTAGTGTCAGTCATTTCTGGGTCCTATCAGTTTCCTGTTTGAACCTCTTTTTTTCCTGCAGTTTGCTGTTGGCCACTTTGATAATTCCTGACATTTTCTATCAGGCATTTTCAGAGGTGACTTACCATTGTCAGTTATTCCTGCCAACAGCAAGAGGACAGTTTGCAGGTATTATACAATCGGGCTACATACCTGCCTTTACCTGAGTGCTCTGGCATTTAATGGCATTTAAACCATGCCCGTTCCTGTCAGCAGGTCCTCTTACATTTGCCCTGAATTGTTCATGTACCTGCTCTTTCCCAATAGGTTAGAGAACTGGCACGTTATATTGATCATGACTTACCACCCAAAGCGTATTCCAGAGAGGATTAAATGTTCAGGGGAGGTATTCACTGGGCATATTCTTCCTGTCACACAATAAAAACAAACAGTGCTCATTAGCAGAAAAGAACTGAGGCTTCTTGCAGTTGCTGCTTTCTCTGCTGTGAAGCTTTGCTGGTAAATAAAACCCAGTGGGTTTCATTTGACTGTAGCCTGTGTTCAGAGGTGGTTAGGAATCGAAGTGCTCACATTTGCTGACAGCATTTACTGTTGCAGTAGAGCTTTCTCATGAAAAACCTTAAAGTTAAGCCATATAAACTCCTTGACAGCATAGAATGATTTCTAACATTTACATTTTATTTTTTAAAATGGATCTGTAGTACTCTTGTGCCACTGGGAATATTTTGTGTCGGGGCTACAGATACCATAGAAACAAAAAGGACTGAGAGGAACCTTCTAAGCCTTGCTGGTAATTGGCATGTCAGCCCCAAACCTCACTGCTCCAACAACCCTTCACTATCGATGCTCTTGTGGTCATCTTGCAGAATGATGGGTTTAACCCAAGTGTTTCTCTTCCCTCTGCTTGGTGGGAGCAGCTCTCTGGCTTAGACTCTGCTTTGCTGAGGTCAGCAGCCTCTGCTGCTCTCCTCACATGTGACAGACCTTCTGTTGCCATGGCTGTGACAATTTCTCTCTCAGGACTGTGCAGTGACGAGAAGGATTTTGAAAGGACCCCACAGAAATGAGTAGGTACCTGTGACCACGGAGAACAACCTGTAGGGAACATCTCGAGCTCCAGCTCAGCTAATAAATACAGTGGGGCTCCAGATAGATACAGGTCAAATTCCTTTCTCCTCGAGCCCAAGCAGTGCTGCTTGTAGTTAGTGAAAAACCTCCGGGCTGTGTTAGGGCACCACACAGTTGTGAGTCCATCATTCATGTTCTGAGTCAGCTCGTTCACGTGTGAAAAAAGGGGTTACCTGAGAACATGTGCCTTGGTATGAATTTAATGTCTCTTGCCAGAGATAAAATGGCATTCCCAGCAATATTTGTATGAGAAGCTGTAAGTGCAGGCTTAGTCTACAGCAGTGCTACAGGAAAGAGCTTCTAACGTGTTCTTACCAGAAAAAAAAATGGTGATAGGTGCTGTCTCCTGCCCCATTCCTGCTGCACTAGAAGAGACAAATGACTTCAGCTTTCCTGAATCAATGCAGCTGTGTCCAGGTTAAACTTGGAACTGCACAGGGAGGAATCAATATCAAACATCTGACACCCAAACTGGCAGATGGGAAAAACGACTCTGTATGCACTCAAGCTGTTTTGTTGTGGCCTTTGCCTGCCAAAGCTGTTCCCTGAGCAGAAACAATGGATTGCATAAACAAATTTCAGGGATTGATGAAATTTTATTTGCTGCTTTGTTCTTGCTAGCTGTCTGCTATGTTAAGCAGAGAATCCATTTCACTACCCCCCCTATGCAAAGTTCTGGAGCTGGCTGTGAATATTTGCTTCCAGGGTGCTGCCTGTGGATGGCTGTGCCTGTTGGCAGCTCTGTGCTAGAGCAATCGATGGCAAAAAATCACCTAGAGAATAGAATTGTTCTGCTGACCTGCAACGTGATTTGGTGCCACTGATATCAAATGTTGGAGCCTCTGCCCTTCCCTCAGTCTTGCTCTTCATTCATACAACACTGAAATGAGAATTTGCTATTAAAAGCTGTCTGCTTCCTAGTCAGGGAATCCACGACCTTCATCTGGAGAAGAAATCCACTGTGTTGACTTAACTAAGGGAACATCCATACGGACTTTTGACTTTATAAAACCACAAATCATATTGTCACAGTGTCCCAATGCAGAGACTGAATTTCCTGCTGTCCCACGGGCTTTGGAAGCCCTGTAGAAATAAGCTGCAGAAGGTCTGTGCTTTGCCATCAGCTTTGCAAGCCGGGGAAACTGAGCTTCTCCTGTGCAGAGGCAGCCTTGAGTACTAACAGAGCTTAGCTTTGGGACTTTATAGGTGGTGTCTGCATTTTGGCTTCACACCAACAAGCTGTAGAATCTAGGAGAGTAATCTCTCAAATCCCATCCATTTGCTTTAGCACAGCAAGTTAGAGCAAGAAGTTGTGTTTGGACAGCATCCCAGTGAGACAGCGTGGCAAGTATGGAACCAATTACTGTCAGAAACCTGTACCCTGATACAAACCCTAGTGTCCTGGAGTTGCTGAAGCACACCTCTCAGGGGTCTCCTTCTGGAAGTGACACTTGTTGATTTGCCCAGAAACCTCTGCCAGGACCCAGGTGAGTGATCTGAATGGACTTAGGCAATAACCTTGCAAAAGTGCATCCTTCAGCATCAGGGCAAGCAGCTTCTACAGCAGTTGCTCATGTGTTTTTTACCTGGCATTCCAGGAAAGGCTGAGCAAGTGATGAGGTAAGAGGCAGTTTGCAGAGGTCTTCTCTCCATCCTACTCAAAACTAAAGGAGAAAATCCTGCTTCTTCTGTCTGCTGTCTTAAGGGATCTTCTCTCCCATGTTTGCACAGGCTGTTGATATGAGGGCTCATTTTGTGTGAAAATGCAGGGTTATTATGCAACAGCAGAATCTTACAAGAGAAGAATTAAAGTGCAAATCCCACGTCTTCCTCCCTTCCCCTCCAGAAATACCCCATTTCTTAGCTCTGCCAGCAGCAGAGAAATCTCAGCAACGCTGGGACTCAGCACCTTTGGAGGAGCCTCAGGCCCCACTGTACCTCAGGAAAAGCATTTGTGGCCATTTCCCCCAGAGTGGCTGCCACACCTTATCTCCAGAGTGCAAAGCACTCAGTGTCAGCCAGAAGGGTTCGCAAGACCTGAAGCTTATGCATGCATGATCTGAGGGCTATTTTAGTTTTAAAATGTGCTTGAGCTATCATCCTAGACTTATTCCTGCAACACAAATTGCACTTTCTATTGCCTTTTGAGATCAGTATTTCTGCAATTTCGTTTCTTCTGTTCTGAGTTTTATCTGGAAAAAGCAAAATGAAACAAAAAAAAACCAAACAACCCACCTCAACAAACAAACACACACAAGAAAAAACAAACTCACACACAAAAAAGCAAAGCAAAATCACAACCCAAAAAACCCACAAAAGCCCAAGCCATGTACTCTCACTGCTTTCTGCTGTCCCAGGAGGAACTGGCTTTCCCCAGTACCTTTACTAAAGCAGCCCTGCAAATCCCCTGGGAAAAGCCTGCAGCTGCTACAAGAATTTCCAATGTGTATCATGGAAATGCATCTTTTGCCTCTTGATTTAATAGTCTTTTAAGCCATTACTTCAAAAGGGGATGTTGCCTGGTTTTTTATTTCTTGGGTTCAGTAGTTAATGATAAATGAATCTCGAGAGAGAAAGTAACTGAAGCTAGTGAACAGAAGAAAAATGTTCATTATTAGCTCAGGCAGAAAATGAATCCCTTTTCAGAAATTCAGGAAGTGGATAACAGTGAATTTCATCCTTCAGGAGATGATTATGCTCATGACAAATCTGTCACTTTGCCTTCTCAAACAGCTATGGCATGTTTTGTCTTCTTTTTTTTTCCTCTTGACAAGGGACTTCGTGACATAATGTCACCCTGTTGGAAAATGTGTATGTTTCTGGTAATTACTGAAAATGATGCTGTTGTTAATTTCCACCACGCAGGGTGCTTGTGGTTAAAAATTTAGACATTGGCATGCAAGACAATGATGGGATAAGTCAGTTAATTTCTTCTAGCTGCAGCAGACATTGCTCTGGGTGAGGACACACTACTGTTTTCAGCTGTTCAACAGCAATCCCTGTGCAGAGTGGAGCTGTGAGCCCACCCAGATGATGACTTTCTGTGCCATCTTCAGTGAAGTTACACCATCCCTCAAGTAAATTTTTACCTCATCAGAAGCTCTGCAGCACTTTATTCTCCCACAATACCAAACAGAAAGAACTGCCATCTGTTTCTGGGTCTTTGCATGTTCTTTTCAGAGATGCAGAAGTTCATGTGAGCTTCCATCCCTCTGCAGGGCTGTGTTGTGTGTGAAACTCAGGCAGAGAACAAGATGTCATGCTGCTGTCCTTATCTGGAAATGGAAATAGCATCTCTGCCACCTCAGATATCTTCTGTCTTTGGACTTCATTTCCTCTCTGTCTCCAAAGTGTTCTGTGATGAAGCCAAAGCCAAGGGTGACAGAACTACTCTGTCACCACACAAACTGCTCACTCCTCACTGCCAGCTCAAGAAGTGAAGTCACAGTTTGAATTCAGTCTTGCCCAGCCCTTTGTAAGTCCTCAGCTGCATTCAGCATGTCCCATCTGGCCACCCTGAGGCGTGGCTGTGATGGCATGCTTGCCTAAAACATTTGCCAAAGCAAAGCCAAGGCTGCAGTTCCCTTGGGAAAGGGAAGGAGAAGACAGCAGTGTGGTCCACAAAGGGTCCTTCTGGGAGAGCAGCGCTCAGCAGAGAGGGGGAAGCAGGAGAAGGGATGTTCCTCTTGCCAGTAACCCAAAATAAGGCAGGGTTTGCCTTCAGGGGTTGCTGCAACACAGGCAATACTGTCAAGCTTTCTAAACTTTTTTTCTGAGTGATCATATCAGAGCAGTGTATTGAGAATGTAGAGTATTCCATTTCTTAATCACTTTGTTGTTTAATTTGTACATTTGTAGATGTGGTTGCTCTTTTTCTTTTCAGACTAAAAATACTGCCTCAGATTGCTGTATCACAATATGTATCAGAAATTTATTAGTTAATAATATTAAAAACAAAACAAAACAAAACAAACAAACAAACCTCAGCAACCAGAACATCCTTATTCTGTTTAAATTAGTGTAATGGGTTTTCATGCATCATGTTTGGTCGATTTTGAAGGTTTTTTCCCCTAGTAAGTTCCCTGTCTGATGGTGGGATGCTTGCCATGACACTGCAATTCTTGACTTACAGCTATAGTAAGTGCTTCTTGGTGCATGCAAGAATAATTTCAGTTTTCATTTCCCATCCCTTATTCCCCTCTCCTCTCCCCAGCTTTTTTGCATCATCCGTATTTATGCCAATATGATGCCCTTTGGGGGTCCCTTCCAGCCCTAAATGTTCTCAGATTCTCAGATCACAGAGGGCAGCTTTGCTAAACATTTCCCTGTGTGCTCAGCCAGCATGTGTGAGATCTGAGACTTGGGTGATGAATCTGTTTTTCAATCAGAAAAATGGAAGCTGCATCTTATTGCTCCTTAAATAATATTTGGATACCAATATATTTGTTCCCTTGCTAGGTATTTGGGGGTGCCAACTCTTTTTAACAAATGGTAGATACTATTAAAATGATATTTAGGTTTCTATAGCTCCCCAAAATGTTTGAACTCTGGAAAACTCACTCTCCAAGAACAAGAAATACAGATAATGTGAGTCTAGAAAGTAAAAGTAATTAGAGCTGTAAAGATGTGAAAATGAAGAGGGATGTGAGGTGTTAGTGCAATGTGGTAGTTGCAGTTCTCTCTGTAATAGATGCCTCCATGGGGTTGGATGTATACACTCTGGTACTGAACCACAGGTCCTTCTGAATCCAGAAATCCCAGGAACTCAATTGAGAGAAGAAGCTGTGAATGTTGAATTACACATGTAGGAAATATCATCAGTGCAATGGTTTGGCAGGAGGGAAAGCTAATCTAAAAGCAGCTACAACAAGTCTGATTTGCCTGAATTTCTCCTTTGAACTTAGGCAGAAACTCCACCCAGGTGAGCAAAGCCAAGTGCTTTCTGGCTTGGATGCTTACATGTCTGGTCTTGCAGAGGCAGCAGAAACTGAGCTGATACACTGAGCAAGTGCAATTGAAATTACAGCTTTAATTACAGCCCTAGAACTGGAGTGGCAGGTTTGTAAGAAACACATCTTAATTCCCACTGCACTTCACAGAGTGAGCAAATGCTGAGCAACAGGTAGTCTTTCTGAAGTTTTGATTTAGAATAACCAAGACCAAACCAGTTGTCAGGTATGCATGCATTGGATTCTTAAGGTTTATTCATTTTAGCAATACAGGTTTTTTTCATGGGACCTAGTCTCTGTAGCAATAGACGTTGCAAAACAACTGCCATGCCAAGATAATGCTGTTTTAAAAGCCAATATTGTTGGAAAAAGAATTGGAGAAATGAGCAGCTCTTGCACACTTTTGTGTGGTGACAGTTGTCTGCCTGGATTTCAGTGGTATGTCAATCCTCTCTTATTCAGGGGATGTGTCATGAAACCAGTCTGAAGGCTACTAACTAGGTATTTGTCTGATTTAATGGGTCAGAGCTGTATTCCCACAGAATTTAGAAAATCTTCCCTTAAATTGTCCTTTTGGAGTATGAATGAAGCCTCCCCACCCTGGTTGACATCGTGGTGTTCATGCAAAAAAAAAAAAGTATAAAATGGTGCATAAGCACTTTATTTTTAGCAGCCATTTTCTAAACTTTTCATTTGTTTTATGTCCATTACCTACAGTAAAAATGAATGCTGAAGTGGGAATTATATTTTAGCAAGAAACCTTTTTTTCTTCTTTAAAATACACTTTGTGCCTTTTTGTGAGGTTCTCTGGAGAATGAAAGTAAATAGTTGATTCTCAGGAGGACTTTCATTTGCTTAAAGTGGGGATTTTTCATTTTTATTTTTTCCCAGCAGGTGTTAGCTTAAAGGAAGTTATTTCAGCTAAATGAGTTCTTGGTTTCATGATTTTTCTTCCCTCTCCCCTAAAACCTCTCCTTAAAAATAAGGATTTTTGTCTTGTTTCCTTGCTATTAGATATTAGATATTCCTTAGATATTGGAATCCAAGAAATAGGTTGTATCTGATCTCTTCAATGCTGATGCTTCTGATGTCCCAAGTCCAAGTGGCATGCACTCAACACCACCTTGGTCCCTTCAATCAACATGGGAAGTCAATTTTGGTTTATCTTGTACCCATCCCTATGTTTTCCATGTGGGTTCTGCCCTCCTGGGTGAAAGTAAGGCCTGAATTTTTCACCACACATAAAATGTTGTGAAATTGTACCAAGAGTATTAGGGGTTGGAAGGGACCTTGGAGACCATCGAGTTCAACCCCCCTGCCAGTCAGGATCATAAGCTAAGTATAATCTATCTATAATCACCATGGCTTTGCCCTTAGTGACCTAAGAGGTGCCATAGGTTGAATTTTTATTAGCAGCGCTTCCCCAATAAATCTCTTTTTCCCTTAAACATCACATACTAAACGCATTATGCACCATGTCACTTGCAAAGTATGCAGTTGCTGTTAGATTTCTATGGTCAGCCTGCCTGCCAACTCAGCAACTTCCATCCTAAAATAACAGATCCCAAAAAACCCCAAGGCCTGCAGTCGGCTGCTTTACGTTGGAATGAGTCAGCTGCAGATCTGTGCAGGCACTCATTTCAGCCCCTTTCTCCAAGGGGACAAGCAGAAACATGCCATTTGCTAGCAATTGTAATCAGCAAAGAACTCTACATGGCAACGGTCAGCAGAAATATCAAGAGAAGAATTTAGTCCAGGAAACTTTTTTTTTCCTGGAGTTTTTGCATGCAATCTTTCTCTCCATATGTATGTTTCCAGTAAACAAATAAATGGCAATGGAAGACTTTCTTTGGAAAGTTTTAGGAAAAAAAAAAAAAAAGAAAAAGGCAAACTATAAACTAAGGAGCAACCCCAAACCTAGTGAAGACAATGAAGTTGCCAAGTTGCCAAGTTCCAAAATAATGTGATAGAGATAGCTTGTGTTGACCTCTTAAAGACCACTGCACCATGGGCCCACGGTCCTTGCTTTGGACCAGAACATGGAAAGCTGTAGGATAAATTCAGGGTAAGAAATGGCATTTTCAGAGTTCTCTAGTGGCAGCAGGAAAACAACAACAAAAAAAAATCAATCCACATAGAATGACACCTAGGAAACAGGGATCCCACCTCTGGGCTCTTTCCTTTTGGCACTACGAAGGTGGCCAGGAATTCAGATATCCTGAGACAAGGAACATCTGACAGTGGCTGTGGATGATAGCTTTGATCAGTCCAGTCACTTATGACCACAATCACATGTGATTTTGTTGGTTTAAGGTGATCTATAGAACCTTGTACTTAACTTGTATGTTGTTTCTCTTAATGATGCATAGTTAAGCCCAGAGCAGTCATATAATGAGACAAATCCAACATTTGTGGAGCCTATGAAAGAACCATCTTTAACAGAGCTGGAATTTAATGACAATACAGTATTGATTAAATTAGCTCCACAATGGCATAAACAATAACCCTGAATTTCCAAAGTGTGCTCTGATTGAGCTGCTATTTCAGATTTAGGCTCTAGGGTTAGAAATGGAGTGATTGCATATCCATAAATAGTCTTTGCACGGCATCAGTACTAATTAGTATAATTATATCCCAATGTCATTTGCTTAATTTATGAGTTGGCAGCATGGCTGAAAGTAGGGGTTTTTTTCCTTGCCTTTTCTGTTTAGAATTTAGTTATTGGGATGAGGTCGTTAGTTTACAATTAAGTTACTTTATTTCATCTAGTACTGGTATTAATGGAATACTTCATTACTGGAGCTCATATCTTGCCTTTCTGGTAAATAGAGGGAGGAATTCCTATGGGGTTTAGCTTCCCAATCCATCACTGAAACTGCAAGAGGAATTTCTTATGTGTGCTCCATGAGACAATGAGGCAATTTCTTATGAACTCATTTTTGTACTCTCAGTCCATCTTCATGCCTTCAGTGGGCTCTTTGGACCTCCCCTCTGTCCTGCTGCCAGCATAATCCATCAGTGCAAATGTGGAAAAATGCTGTGCTTTGCAGGGGGAAACATATGTGAAACCTAGCTTGAGTTGTGGAGTTTTACCAACACAAATCAGAGAATCAGAGAATGTTTATGGCTGGAAGGGACCCCCAAAGGGCATCTAGTGCAGCCCCCCTGCAGGGAGCAGGGACACCCTCAACTAGACCAGGCTGCTCAGAGCCTTGGCCAACCTCACCTGCAGTAGCTCCAGGGATGGAGAGAATACTTTTTTCCCCCAACTATTTAAAAACAAACAAAACCAAGAATATTAAAAAAAGAAAAAAAAAATGGCTCAGGGCTTTTTATTCTTGGTCACAGCATGATCTGTTTTAATGATCTGTGTCTCTCTTACACTGTTCCCCTCTAGCAGTGGCAGAGGAGCAGAGCTGCTGAGTGGGCTCCTTGCTGATGGGACTGGGTAGCCATTATGTGAGTCATGTTTTAGGATGCAAGTTCTTAAGCAGTTGCTCCTGTTTTTGATGTACTATATTTTCTAGTTATGTAGTTGTACCCCTTCTTAGTTTTTCTTTTTTCCCCTGAAACTGAACAACCTCCAGCCACATGCCATTGCCATAAAGCACAGGTTTCTCTGGTGCAGCCATACAGTACCCACTTGGCATACTGTTACCCAGGGCCTTCTAGATATGTCTGACATCATTTCAGATCTGAGTGCACCCAAGAGTGTGTGCAATGGCTTTTTACCAACGTAGCTGTGCTTCATGTGCACACAGGGATAGGTGTCTCCACCTTCTGAACTGAGGATCTTGAGGTCATGGAAAAATCCCCTTTGTGCTGCTCCTAATGGAAGCCTTGGGTGGTTGCTTTGCAGTGGGTAAAGCACATGAGGATGTGTCAGAGTGGGGCTCTTGCCAGGCCTGGCCTCCTGCCACTCACTGGGCTTGCCCTTCGGCCTCTGGAGGAAGAGGTGCAGGGAAGAGCCCTGCTCCTTGTCAGGGGATTGGCTCTATTCCCAATTTGCTGGGATGCAGAAGGGCTGTGAAAGCTGTTCAATGGAGAGCTGGAGGTGTTGCCTGAGAGTGGAAGTCCTGCTCTGGCATTCCCTCATCTGTTGCACATTCCAGCCTCCTGCATTCATTTCAGATGTCTTTCAGAAACCTTCCCAGGAGAAACGGCTGCCTCGTGGCTAAGAGAGGAAATACTGAATGCTCCAGAGGCTTCAAATCTGGGAGACTGATGCAATTTCTCCCCTTTGGCAACACAAACAGTGCTTAAGTCATCTCTTGCCACAGTCAGGGTCTGAAGAAACCAGCCTAATATTTGTATTTGCTTTCTATTAAATTCTTTCAACTTGTTTGTTTTGTGCATTTGACAGCATTTTAAAGCTAGCTGTGTTTTCTGTATCCCCATGACTATCATTTAATCAGTTTTCAGTGGTTGTGCCCCAGGTCACTTCTCCTAAGGGCTTGCAGATGTTGTTGATGCTTGGCTCTTGTCTAAGCTCTTGAGGATGGCAGGCTGGACAACTGTTAAGGTAAAAAGAAATAATATTATTCTGCATATCTAAAAAATCCATGTATTTTCATAAGTTGTGTATTTCAAGCAAATCAGGTAAAGCAAGGGTTTGGGGGTAATTTCAACAGAAGAGGAGATACAGGGCAAAAGACAAGGGCATCCTGAAAACTTTGCAGGCAGAACAGCTAGGAGGAACAGGCTCTGGGGAGAAGAAGTTAAGGTAAAGGTTATCCCAGGGAAGATAAAGGAATCCAGAATTACACTGAGCTTGGAAGGTGCTGACATCTGTTAATGATTCTGGAGGGAAGCCAGCAGTGAAGCTGAGAGAATGATGTGGGGAGAGGAAGGAAAAGAGGTGATCAAACTTCCAGCAAGAAACACGTGTTTATTTGGCAGCACTTGGAGTCGTTTGACTTTGTGCACATGGGAGGCTGGGAAGGAGGAATGGAGGCTGCAGGAACTGAAATGGGGTACGGGTGAGAGAAGGAGCAAAGGATTGCAATCTAGGCACAGAGATGAAAGGCTGCATTTTGAAGATGCTGAAGAGTTAAGTGGCAAGTCTTGCAGACGATTTGGATGTGACTAAGAGGGTAGGAATTAAACAAAACCCCAAATGTGGCTGGAGAGACAGAAAGAGGAATGGTATTGTCAACAACAGTAGAAAAACTTTCTGAGGAAAGGTAAATTTGTTTTGGCTGTAATCTATCAAAAAATTACAATTACAGATTTTCTTGGAGGTGGAATTTATACAAAGAATTATTTTTTTTTCATGAAATTAATGAGGTTCTAACTCCCAGCAACTAAACCAGTTGCCAGCTAATTTAAAACACTCTTCTATAGATCTGTACAAGGCTTCACATTTCATTACATAACTCTGTTGAAATGGTTAGCATGGGAAAGAGATGCCCAGTGCCAGGGGGGTATTCACAGAAACTGGTGTACTATGTGATAGCAGAGGTGTCAATTCTTGAGGAAAGTGGTGCCTTTTGTCTTATTTCAACATGCAGATGAACACACTATTGCAAATGTCTTGGTGCAAAAGAGAATTTAAAATGCTAAATTGTATTTATAAACCTAATGCTTCCTCCAGCTGGGAGCTGGAGCAGTTCCTGTAGTTTCTTGTTAGCTACCCAAGGACACTTGTGGCTGATCTATGACAAGAGAAAATTATTCGTGCAATCTGTCTGGAATACAGATTGTATCCTTTATTTTTAAAGTATTGGAGGAAGGACACACATGAGAGGTGAAAGGAAATTAAAATGTAAA
The DNA here is from genome assembly GCA_013401355.1 of Ceyx cyanopectus. Classification (NCBI taxonomy): domain Eukaryota; kingdom Metazoa; phylum Chordata; class Aves; order Coraciiformes; family Alcedinidae; genus Ceyx; species Ceyx cyanopectus. Next base: position 28,769 of record VYZU01038769.1, read on the forward strand.
AGCTCTAGGAAAAGTCAGTCCAACTCTTGCCCCTCCTCTCAGCAAATGTTTTATTTGACATCACTTTGTACTATTACCATCTTACAGCATTCATTATTACTACTGAAGAAAACCAAGCCATGAACCCTCCCTTTTTGAACTGGGCATTGTTTGCTGATCAGGGTATTATCTTTCATTAGAGGAAATCAGTCTCGTTTCTGCTAAACACTCTATTATGTTGGGGTGGGGAGGGAGCTGCAACTGCTGACGCTGCTACTGCTGTTTTAAAGTGCTCGTTTCCACTAACTGAAGATAAAGTTTGGGGTTCCCTGTTTCATTTATATGTGATGATTAGGGAAAGGGTGTTGTAGAAAGCTTTGATGACCTTCCTCCTGAACCAGACTGTCCCAACCCCTGCTCTCCTCCTTCTCTGACACTCTGCCATTGCAGTGGTTGAAAGACCAGAGAGCAACTACAAGTAGCAGCTGTGGAGAAGCACCGGCAGCAAAGGTCTGTCCTCATCCCTTCAGCCCCAGGTTGAAAGTTACCTGGATCTTGAGAGCCAAACATTTCACTCGTAGCAATTCCTCCAAGAGATTGGAGATGCTCTCATTGGGCTCCCTGCAGTGGGTTTTGCTGTCCATCTGCTACGAAGTCTTACTTGAAATACATCAATGGGTCAAGGATCTTGAAGTCTTGTGGGCAGCTGTTTTCAGGGTTAGCTCGAGGTTTGTGTGCACATGCAGAGTTGAAGTCGTGGTCCTGCAGACACAGACTGCCTGCTGGCAGGGGGAGGTCTGTGCATGCTAAAAGATTGACTGCTTTCCACTTGGACAGTAACAAGAATACAGGAGCATACTAGGGTAGCCAGAATAAATTGGAACTAGATTGCACTCGAGTTGCTGCTGAGAAAGGCAGAACAAGAGCATCTCCATTCATAGAACAGGTCTCCAGTCATGCATTCAACTAAGAAGGCAAGAGGGAGTTCAGCTTTACTCACAGTAAACCAGCCCTAGCCTGCACCTCCTCATTTAAAACCAGTGGCACGTGGCAGTATTGCTTCAGCTGGGCTGTTTCCTCACACTTTTAATAGTGTTCTCCTAAACACAGCTTTACTTGTGACAGTCATCCACTACATTCCAAGAACAAGTTTGGTTTTTTTTAAGGTGTTTTTTTTTTTAAGGAAAGTAATTCTCTAAAACCATTCTATTTCAAAGCTCAAACTTAATTATTTCTTCTCTTGCTGCATTTCCAGGCTGATTCATTAGATCATTTCCAAACATCTTCTTTGGGGGATATTTGGGAACCAGAGCTTAGTTTATCCCAGAGCTGAATGATGCGACCATGTCTTAACCACAGCCTCTATCTCTAGGGTACCTATTGCTACCTTTGGCTATAACCCAGCTAAAGTCTGTGCAGCCTGTGCTCTGCTTTGATTGCCTTCATTGCTCAGTTCCATGTTGTCCTCTCATTGCATTTCCAGCGTGGCTCTAGAGCACAGGTTTTCACTGGCTTGCTTGGCTCCATTACCTATGTGTCAGCCCTTCCAGGTATAACATATGTTTCTGGGGAGCACAGTAGCATCCCTGTGCCAGCTGAGCTCTGTGAGCAGCTCTTCTCCTCTGCTGAAGCAAATGTGCACTTTGTTCTGATGAGATGCCATTTCTCATCTACATCAGCCCTCTTGCAGTCCTGCATCCCTCAGGCCGGGGTCCTGGGAGGGCAAAGGAAGAAGGCTGGTTTCAGCAGAGCTTGTGGCTCCTTTCAAATTGGCTTCTGAATGGCCAGGTAGATGTGTAACCCGTTCTAGTACCCACACCTGCCAGGATAGATCCAGTTACTCAAGACAGACATGAAAATGTTGTGTATATTTACAGTAAAAGCAAGAAAGGCTTGAAAAAAAAAAAAAAGAAAGAAATGTGGTTTGCTTGTGTGATTTGTATAGTGAAGTGAACATGAACACTAATGAGCAAAGTGTAATGTGTGGCTTGGAAAGCATGCAAATCCAATGGAAAGCATGCTGGATTTCAGACAAGAACAAAGAAGAGAGAACATGGATGTGAGAATTTTCCCTCAAGCCAATATTGCTGCTGTGCTTGATGTGAAGGAGGAACTGCTGTGAAATGCTGTAGCAGCCCAGACCCACAGGCATTAAGTCCTAGTTCAAAGATTATCACACACTAATCCAGGGTTGGTGTAGCTTGGTTTTAATATTTGTGATCCACCTGAACATCAGGGCTAAATCCTCCCTGCATCCTTCAGAGCTGCTCCTTCTCTCCCTGGTGATGCCACGGAGAAGCAGAGGGCTGTGCTTGGGTTCTCTGAGCTGGAACAGCATGTTGACATCCACAGAGCTGGGACCTCCTGCAAGAGAAGCCTGCTTGGCACTGACTCCAGCCTGAGTTCAGCCTGGATGTACATCTGTGCCTCACTGCTAATGTAATAACCTTCACTGCCTCTTTGGCAGCACCTGTGCACAGCCCCAGATGCCAGCCCAGGGCAAGCCTTCTGATTGAGCTGATATTAACAGCTCTCATTACAGCTGATGACTGTAGCCATGCCCAAGAGTGTTCCTGTGCTAAAGCAGCTGTCAGCATTTCTATCACAGAGCTCTATTTGCAGGAGATAATAACTTGGCCATCAGAGTTTGCCTACCTCTAAGCTGAAACTTGAAGGCAAACTATCAGAGTGGGGTTTTTAAAGCAGCGTAACCATTACAGGTCTGGCTTCCCATTTTTTTTTCTGAGCCTATCTTGTTAACAATGCAGTAGCATTTATTCTCTAATTGTAAGATGTCAGGAAAGTCATGTGTCTTCCTAGGCTGGGGTGGGAGAGCTGGAAATGCCTGAAAAGTCTTGGGAATCTATTGGAGGAGGTGTCCTCCGATGTCCCCAAGAGGAATTAAATCAGGCCTTACAGCTTTAAAATTGCACATTGTTCTAAATATAGTAATATAGTTCTTTTATTTGTAATTGCATGTATAGGCTGTACAGTAATTTTGTCTGTCTGGATAAGAATTATCTCAGTAAGAAGGAATAATTATTTCAGATTAAAATATTCATGGTGAAGTTTCTGTAGGCAGACATGCTTATTTCAGAATAAGAACATCATCTTTGTACTAAATTTTCAGACTTTGGAGAGAGTGTTAGATTAATTTCCTAAACCTAGGTATTCTGATTTTGGAATATAAATGTTTTTACTTAACTATTCCTGAACGATTTTCATTTTAAATATACTTGCCCTTGGAGACAGACCCTAAAAGATGTTTAGATTCACTTAAACATGTAAAGCTAATGCATAAAAGCAGAGCCTGAAAATAGAATCTTTCCCATGCTTAACTTTACTGGCAAATAGCAATGTGTTTGAAGGGTTTAAATCATAATGTTCAATTATACAATTCCTTACAGACACAAAATGATCAGCTAAATGAGTGGGACCACAAGACTGCAAATACTGTCAGCAAAGAAGAATGTGGATAAACAGCAATTATGACACAGATCTGACAAGTAAAAAATGCAGCTGAGCTCTAAACGTTGATATTTTGGGATCTGGCTGCTCACCAACACAAATATTTCATACTTGACACCTTACATGCACAGTGTGTACTTTTGAGAATATTCTTAGACAATCGTGTGCATCTTGGGGAGCCAGTGTCCCCCTTAGGGAAAGGAAGGGGTAAGGGAGAGTGGAGAGAGCAAATAACAGCAACATCAATGATGCCTCTTCTTTAGTCATAGAGAATCACATAATCAGTTAAGTTGAAAGGGGTTTTTGGAGAACATTCAGTCCCAACCACCTACTTTAAGCAGGGCTAACTTCAGAAGTAGACCAGGTCCTGTCTCCAGGGACACTGATTCTGCTAACTACCTGGACACTCCTTCCACTGCTGAATCACTCTTGCTCTGAAGAATTTGGGTTTTGTGTCTCATCACAGTTTCTCTGGTTGCAGTTTGTGGCTTTGTCCTGTTGTCATGCATTTCTGAGAAACTCTTGGCTCTGTCTTCACTGTGAGCCTGGCTTTGGTGGCTTGCATTGCCCTTCTGCCTTCTTTTCTCCAGGGTAAGCAAACATGGCAGCATTTGGGTAGGTCCAGCCTCACAACTCCTCCTCTCCAGTTTACCAGTATTTCTTTTGTCTTGGGTGGCCAAATTGGCCACAGTCCTTTGCATGTGGTTTCAGACCTGCTGGTTATGATATGGCTCTTGCAACCTGGTATGCAGCCAGTCTCCATCACTGCAAGGCTGCAGGGCTGAACTCTGTTCAATTTGATGTCCAGCAGGAGCACCCAGTGCTCCTCTGGAAGGCTGCTGGGCAGGTCAGGCTGTTCCAGTGCCACCTGGTCTCTCAGTATATTGATGGCTTTGGGTGGTTGGTTTGTTTTGAAAAGGAAATACTCTGAGATTTACATACACTTTGATTTAAGAAGCAATAGAGATGTGAGGGTAGATAGGGAAATGAGTTCCCATAGTCAGTGGAAGACAGTAACCTCAAATGGAAGCTGCATTTGTTGCCTGTGCAGCTGTTCAACACACATGTGTAAAGTTTCATCAGCTATGAAATTTGTCTTTTATACAGATGAGTAAAACAGGCTAAGCATCCTTTCCATGTATGTTACCTAAAGCACAGCACGTGTTAATTAAGCATTCCTCCAAATACTTCAGCAGGGCTGGGCAATAAACACGACCACTGGATAGAGGAGAGAAGAAGTGAGACACAACAGTTCAGCTTTTTCCAGAGGTCCATACAGTAAGTCATTAAGTGAGCCAAAATGAAAATTCTTAGCTCTTTCTCCTTAGCAACATAGACATCTCAGTCACTATGCTGCATGTATGTTTCAAATCTAATCTTTTTCACATTAGTAAAAATTATTTGAAGGAAGAAGAATGAATGTTTTGCATATTTAAGTTATGAGTTCACCAAATAGTTCCTATTTCTGCTTGAAAAACAACTTTTAGGACAGGATATGCCTATATATTGCCAAAAAAATAAAAGAAGAAAATGGTTTCCATTTCCACAAATTAAAGTAGATTTAAGCTCTCAGTTTTAGAATGACTACAATATACAGAAATAAAATCCTTCAGAAATATATTTAAAAAAAACAAAACAAACAAAAACCATCAGTAAAATGACACAAAACTGAAGTTAAAAGAGAGAAAAGTGGCTGTGATTTGAGGGATGTGGTCCTCAGAATGAAAAGACAGATGCTTTAATCTTAACTTTCTGGAAGAATCTATCTAAATAATGTTTTTGTGATTGGTAGCAAGTAGGCTCTGCTCAGTTTATTGAGTGTCTTAGATTAAATCCCGTGGTTTCTGCGAGCCAAAGCAGAGAGGTGGGAAAGCACCTCAGTTCCTTGGCACTCCTCTGAGGCTGAACTCAGCCAACAAGCTGTTCATGATGGCAGCAGCTCTTCCAGCCCTTGCCTGATGCCAAACTTTGCCTTATGGACTTAGTTCATGGGCTATTCCTCCCATCTGCAAATTCCAGTGCAGGAAAAAGCCTTTCAAAGTAGAAAAAAAATGGATGCTGGGAGAGCTGGCAGTAGTCAGTGTTTTCAAAAAGGTGGATGGTCAACTACCAGTATTCTGGAGTCTAACTTTGGGGGTGTCAGAATTGCTGCTTTCCCTGCCTTTGGCCCAGTGCCCTTTTCTTTTGTTTCAGTATGTAAACACTGAGGGTTTTGTGGCTGGGCCACATGGAAATGTGTACTCTGTAAAGCCCACGTTGCCTTTGATGTTGGCTGTGAATGCTGGAGGACAAGGTTCCTCAGAGATGGGATCCAGCCCTGTGGAACAACTGCTACAATGGATTTGCACAAGCTAATAATAATAGAAGAAGATTTATTAAGTTTATACTTCTTCAACATAGAGAAATGCTGGGTTTACTAATGAAGGGCTCCCAAATAGCAAATGTAAAACTAAGGCCAGCTCTGGTGCAGAGGAGACTGTCTCAAGAAAGAAACAAACATTCGTGTGCATCAGTGAATATGACACAAGTGCAGACTTTCCTTCTGGAAGCTCTGCATCCCCTCTGAACCTCTGGAAAGCAAGTGTAAAGGTGATGGAACAGCTTGTCCTGGCTGCCAGCTCTAAGCATCTGGAGGAAAGGAGACTTCTCACAAGTAGTCAACATGGATTCCGTAAGGGGAAATCATGCTTGTCTAATCTGATAGCCTTTTATGAGGATATCAGTAGATGGATGGATGAGGAAAGGGCAGTGGATGTGATATTCCTTGACTTCAGCAAGGCTTTTGATACTGTCTCCCATGGGATTCTCACAGCCAAGCTTGAGAAGTGNCAAACTGGGAGGAGTGGCTGACACAGCAGCAGGCTGTGCTGCCATCCAGAGAGACCTGGACAGGCTGGAGAGATGGGCAGGGAGAAATTGAATGAAACCTAACAGGGGGGTTGGACTAGATGATCTTCTAGGTCCCTTCCAACCCCTGCCATGCTGTGATTGTGCATCTCAAAGCCATCCAGTGAGTGCTCCCAAAGCCTGCTCCTCCTGCTCCTCCTCCTGCCTCCCTGAGGAGCCAGGCCATGCTGGTTGCAGCCGGGGAATGGGGCTCAGGCCGTGGGGCTTGATCCTGCTCTCCAGAGGGAAGTGGGCTTCAAATTGCAGTCCTAAATAAAGAGATTGCCATTCATTTTTACCTTTGGAGTCTGTTTTTTCATGAAAAGTTGTGGCTGGCATATTTGCTTGTAATTTTTACCGTGGGCATGCTGACTAAAGCTGTACAGGAGGAAGGCAGAAAGCTCTTGGAGAAATATGTCTTTAGTTCTGTATTTATTACTACAAGGGCATTAAAAATATATAACACTATTCAGCTTTTGAAAATTGAAATTTTGAAAGAATTGGCTTTTATTCAAGCTAGAGAGAAACCTAAAAGTGGTTGTACTGCTGAACAGGATTTCAGGTGCCTTTGGAGATGTGTTCCTGATTTTCAAAACTCAAGCAGTTAGTCCTTAAATCGATTTTGAAAATAGGACTTGGTTGCAAGACTATATAACTGCTGCTGAAATGTGCTGCCTTTCAACTACAACAGAATCATAGCATCTGCTCAGAGCAGGGTTAAAATGGACACTGTGGCTGGCACCTGATGGCAGAGCTTAACATTTAATTTCTTAAGAAGATGCGTTGCAAGCCCATCTTTTTTTTCTTTAACATTGCTTAGTTATGTAAGCCTTAGTTTTTCCATGTGCTTACTGATGGAAGCCCAAGCAAGCCTCATGAAGCCTCTGTTCTAAATACCATGCTGAGTGATTTGATTATCTCTGTGACTGAAAAAAAATCGCCTGCATCTGTCCTAAATCCAAAACATCTGCATTAAAGAGAATTGCATCAGTATTGCTGATACACCAGAAAGGAGTCTGAGTTTCAAATGAAATAGGATGGAATTAAAAGCAATTAACTTCTTCCTTGGAGTAACAAAGATATAGAAGTTTCTCATTCTAAGTGTATGTGTGATTGACTTTTTTTTTTTTTTTTTAATGAAAGCAAACCTCTTTTTATCAAACTAAAAAGAAATATGTCAGCATCTGAAAATTTAGAAAATATATAAAGCGTGCTATAATTATTATACAAGCCCTTGGAGTTTTCTACTTGTCCTTTTGCTTTGCTTGTCAGCAGTTTGGTTTATGTAAGGACCAGCTTGTGCCAGAGGTGGCTGAGCAAAGCACAGAGCATTTGACTCTTCACTCACTTTGAAGCTGCCCTTGACTGTTTCAGCTTCCCAAAACAAACCAAACTAATTAATAAAGTGACACCACTTTGCTATTTTAGTTGGTTGTTTTGGCATTTAGATGTAAAATGAAGCATCTTCTTGGCATCTGGAACACCAGTGACAAAAATTAAAAATGAATAATTTGGAAATATGTGGAGCTGAAAAAACAGTTAACATGAAGAGAGATGGGGCAGCTGCTTTGTTGATTGCTTCTGGACTGTCTGCTTGGGACAGGACAACACTGTGGGAGGCAAGAAACCTAATTTTTAAGGAAATGAGGCTGTGATTCAAAGATTGACTCCCTGCAGGAGGTATGAGTTACATCCAGTGACTAAAACCATGCGAAGGATAGGGAGCCAAATAGCTGACAAAAGTGGAAAGAAGGATTTTTGTTGACTCGTTATAAGAGAAATAATGAAAGCTAAAAAGATTCTGGAAAGCTGGGCTAAGAGTCAGTGGGAAACTTTCTTCCTTTCTTTCTTCCAAAGCTGTTGGAAAAGTGGGAGCAGAATCTGATCTTGTCAGCTACCATTTTCTTTTTTTTTTTCCAAGTCCATTCATCATAAATATTGTGATGGTGTTAAGACTATTTATGTTATATGAGATTCCCATAACTGAAGTAATTATGTATTGGCCAGGAGCTGATGTTTTCTTTAGAGGATCCAAATATTCGTTATGTTTTGAAAACCTGCCAGCATCCCTCAAGTGATGTCAGATTTTTGTGTATGCCAGAAATGACTGTGGACTGCCATGGGATTATCTTTACCTTATGATCAGCCAGATTTTGTATTTGGGGTTGGGTTTTGGTTTTTGGTGGCTTATTTGTATTCACATAACACTGAAGAAGCAGAAGTTGATTGGTAGAATGAACACATTACCAACAGCTCAAACCATTTGAGTGATGGGTGGTTGAGAGTCAGATAAGGAGGTAACTGGATGGATACTCCTCCATCCCTGCTCCAGATCAATAGGAATGGCAAGTTATCTTCTGAAGGTTGTATTCACCTTGAATCCCTTTTTGATCAAAGACATTCCTTGTGTTTGCCTCACTGTCCCTGCAGCTGGCAGAGGAGCACAAAGGACAGAGATAGCGCTGTCTGGGGTGAGACAGGGACGTGCTGCTTGCACTGGGGTAGCTCTTTCTGCATTACTTATGTAAAAAGAAGAAAACTGTTACTTGCATGTTTTATTACTGCACAAGCTGGGTTTTTAAAGAAAGTCTACTGCACCTTTATTATGAATTTAGGCTTATGTGTAAGCTATTACTACAGAAACACTATAACATTTATGAGGAAAAAGAAAGCTAGCTACTCTCTACACATTTATTTTGTTTTCTCTCTCCAGTTGACTTCAGTGTTTGTGTGTAAGATTATGACTTAAAATACTTCCAATCTTTGCAAAATCTCCAAAATATCCTGTTACTCCTGACCTTGCCTGTTCTGCAGATTTTGATCAGGCATTAGTCACTTCTATTCTGTATTTTGAGAGCAAGATAAATAGTCATTAGGGAAACAGCCAAAAGTGTTAAGTATTCTTTTACTAACTTATTCATGTATGATGTAGTAACATGGACTATGTTCTCATTCACAGATCAGACAGTGTCATATAGATTAGTGGAGGAAGACAGAACAGTGCAACAATGTGGGTGCTGTGCTGTCACTGAGTACCTGTATGACCAGGGAAGGGCTCTGTCTCCTCTCCTTCTTCCTAAGAGATCTGCATTTGTCATCTGTTAGATTAGATATTAGGCTTTTGTGTAGAAAAATACATCAACTTTTACAGAATTTCCTTTGGCTGAGGAATAGCACTGCTTTGGAATTCTCTGTTTTGTCATGTTTGTAACCATCCTCAACAAATGAGTTCTTCCCACAGCCAAAAGTAACTTGGCAGGTACTAACAATGTGCTTGTACAACTTGAAAATGTTGACATTCAACAAAGAATAGCTTTCTAGTTTTAACTAGGGAATATAACATAGAAAAATTATAGTAAAGCAGACTTTTTATTGGCCATATAATCAAAACTTTCTATGTCCTCTGTATCAATGCATATCTGTGTCTTGAATAGTGATTTTGTTATCAAAGGATTGGGATTTTTTTTTTTCTTGAAAAAAAATAAGATTCTCATTTTCAATGGGAAATAATTATTACATATTGACATGTGGTTTATGTGCTGATAGTTTCATTCATTAACTTCAGGAATATAAGTTAATTTTATTTACAGTTTTTGAAGGATTTTTACCATCTCAGCATTTCTAAATGGAAATGACTGATGAGTACTAATTCTTTATATGTTTGTACTAGTAAGCAGCCATGCCAAATAATTGGCAAGCAGGTTAGTAACTTAGAAGCAGGTGACTACTGCTATCAAAAAGGTTTTTCTTCATTTATTTAGTTCTAGACCATTTGACATAAAGGACAAATGAGTGTCAAGAACTCAGGTTGCTCCCTGAGTAAGTATTCAGTACTTGCCCAGTCTTAAACTAGTAAATATTCCGTAAAGTAATTTACACTTTGGCTGATGCATCTCTAAACCTTACTTTAAAAAATCTATCTACTTTTTCATTTTGGCCAGGTATACATGATCATTTATTGCTGTTCTTCACATGTTAAAAGTTCATCTGGCAAAATCAATTTAGACAGGTATTCTGTAAGAAACCCAAGACAAAACATGACTTGTTTTTGAAATGAAAATAAAAAGAAAGAAAGAAAAAAATCCCCTTTGGAGCAGTTGTTGCTACCTGTTGTGCAAAAATGGCCCTTGATAAGTTGGCTCCTTCAGTACCCTTCTAAGGCAGCAGACCTTCTGTCAGTCAGGAGAAAACCTGGCTGGGGAAGCACTGCCCCACACTGTCAGGAAAATATTGCTGAATTCCATGTTACGAAAAGTGAAGAGTTCTTCACGCACCAAGACCTCTTTGCAAATGTTTTCCATTATCTAAACTGTTGGCCCAGATCCACTGGCAAGAGAAAGAGTGGGTGTGTAGAACAAGTGGTGAATATTGGAGTCTTTTCTTCTTTTATTAGATTTCTCATGATATTTGGAATTTTTGCTAATCCCAGGTTACTGAATATAGTGATTGCATGAGAAAGACATCTTTCATTAAAAGAAGCTAATTGAGAAGTTGCATCACCGGTAAAATTCAGCCTTTGCTGTTTCAAAGTCTTTGAAAACCTATGTTCTGGAGATGCAAAATTACAAAATAGGAAAAAAAAAAAGCCCTTGAAACCTGCCTCTCACACCGTAGGACACTGGGGAGTGCAAGCTACAGTATTTGAGAGTGGGATGTCCACAATCTAGGATATATGTGTATATATATAAGGAGATATATATCCTTTCTGAGAGAAAAAATAGCACATTTTTCAAGCAGCTTCTCCTGTAGCCTAAAGTAAAGGGCTCAGCTACCAAGTTCTTTGTGCTGTCTATAAAGTGCAAGCTGTAGGTGAACGATGGTGTGAGATTTCAGGCCTAGCATCCTTTGTTTGGTAGCTATGCTGAGACCTTTGTGCTTTTTAGGGGTGAGAATAGCACTGAGAGAGTATTAGTGAACTCGCCTCACAATTAGCAGCAGGGAGCGGGAATTCCTGCTCTGAACGCGCCAGTTCTGAAGCCGTGCTCCAGGGGGCCCTGCGCGGCCAGCAGTGAGGCTCCCGAGGCCCAGCGGCTGCAAGCCAGGGCCGGGGCCTGCTGCTCGGCCGCTCTCCCTGTGTTCTGCCTGTGTTTCTGCCTGTGTTTCTGCCTGTGTTTGCCTGTGTTTTTGTTATGCTGAAGGGAGTGGAGCATCTCCCTGCTGAGGAGAGGCTGAGAGAGCTGGGGCTCTTTAGCCTGGAGGAGACTGAGGGGGAAGCTCAGCAGTGTCTGTCAAGATGTTCAGGGCAGTGTAGGGAGGATGGAGCCAGACTCTGCTCAGTGTCATCCAGTGACAGGACAAGAGGCAAGGGGAGTCAGTTGGAGCACAAGAGGTTGAGGGGAAACACAAGGAAGAACTTGTTCCCAGTGAGGGTGCCAGAGGCTGGCAGGGGCTGCCCAGGGAGGTTGTGGAGTCTCCTGCTCTGGAGACATTCCAGCCCCCCCTGGATCTGTTCCTGGGTGACTTGGTCTAGGTGCCCCTGCTCTGGCAGGGGGGTTGGACTAGATGATCTTCTAGCTCCCTTCCAACCCCTGACACTCTGTGATTCTATGACCATTTATATGTCACCTTGAAAATCTTTCAAAAGTCCTTAAGTGCTACAAGAAATCAAAGATAATGATAGGAATAATGGTTTATTTACAGAGGTGTGTTTCATTTCCAAGTAAGAAGGGAGCTGACACATGAAGAGCAACAAACTTTGTACGTGTTATATTTGCCTGCTCGTGATTGTTTCTGGACTAAAATGAAACTATCAAGTTAAAAACAACACAGCAGGAGCTTGCAGTGCTTATGAATTTTCTGTTTGCAATCTGTGACAGGAGGAGGAAAGCAAGTATTTAGTTTTTTGGGTTTATATGGTCGTGTTGCTTAACAAGTTTCAAACCATTTGTAGCACCCCTCTTAGAGGGTCATCATATTAGGGTGCATGTCTCTGCTGCTCCCTTCAGGTCTCATCTGCAAAACTGATGTTGCAAAGTGTGAGAGCTTTGGACTCGGTGAGTTGCAAAATGCTTGGGCTGTCCAACACCTCTTGCTTCCTTTCAATGAAGTGTGTTTCCCTATCACAAATGAACGGAAATGTGGATTTCCTCCTTTTCTCTTGGTTGCTCAGGTTTCAGCTGGGCTTGTTCACGTGCCCTCTGACACTGTGCAAGAAAAGCACCCTGTCCCGTCACAGTTCCTGTCATTGAGAAGACACTGGGAAGTTTTAGCCAGCAGTATTCCCCATGGCAGCTTGAAATGAAGCTCCTTGGAGCTTGGCTAACACAGCCTTGTGCCTCATAAGCTTTAGTTATTTCAAAAACCAGTGATTGGGAAGTTGGGGTTTTGGAGTTGGGGGTAAAAATGTTGTCTTTCCTTGGCAGTCACCAGGTTTCCTGTAGCTAACAGTGGGCACAAGACAGGTTTCTGGAGTAAACGAAGGGGGTGCAATGAGTCAGTCTTGCCTGTTACATGGAGCTGGTTTTGCATATTAAGATTAATGGTAACTGTGATAGGTCACAGAGCAAGCCTCGACTTCCTCAGTTTCCTGCAGATTTATATAAAATGTTGACTTAGTTTTGTCTCATTAATGGCTGGAGTTTAAAAGATATAAAACTGTCTACTCTTAACATCAGTGATCATTCTTTCTTCAAAGCTCTTCAAAAATATCAGTGTGACAGGCTTGAGGATGCAGTTAGAAACTGCCAGGGCCGCAATCATGGCCTGTTTCCTCAGGGCACTATTAGCAAGCTTATAAAAACGGTGCTTAGCTTTATTTATCTTTACAAGGCTTTCCCTTCATGTGTTCTAGCAGAACCACATGAGCCTGTTCCCCTCACACCCCTGTGAGAAGGAGGGAAAGTTCAAAAAGGGGGCTCAGCCATTACTAATGAATGCCTGGACTGTGCACACAAGTCCCTCTTCTTTGGGATGTAGGAGAGTGCTTTGGTTGCAGCTCTACACCCAGGAGCAGCACTGTTTGAGTAACACCTCCCATAAAGCAGCTTTCCCTCTTTCCTGTCTCCCACCTCAGGCTATGCCAACAAAAGTATTCATGTGGCTTCCTGATATACCTGATCACAGAAATGATCTGGCTGGAAAAATAGTTTAGGATTTTATTTCAGCTTGCTTTTCTCCCCACCCAGATCAGCTCCTCAATACAGTTCACCACACAGCTTCATAAATAGTTGGCTTTGGCAGAGCACGGGGAGAGGAGTGGAGTGGAGTGGGAAGCAGTGTCTGAAGAAGAGGAGGAGCCAGGGCTGTTTAAACCACCCTTGCCATCAGAGAAATGCCCCAAGAACCACAGTTCCAGCAGCATAGCTCTAGTTTGATGCCTGCTTTCTGTGTGTGCATGAAGAACCTCTACAAAATTGGGAAGCCACTGCACACAAATATGCCACTCACCCTGACCTGCTGCTTTTGTGCAGGCTGTTCCCAGTGTGACGTTGCTATGAACCACCCCAGTCCTAGCTGTTCAGCACTATGTTGTTAGATAACGTCCAGAAAGTGGCTTCATAAAAGCACCCGTGAGGGTGGGTGGTGCTAGCACTGTGGTCCCTCAGGTATCCATCCTGCTTAACCTACCTTGGCATTAAGATCAGGGCTGTGCAACACCAGATCCAGATCAGCTGGCAGCACAGATGTGTCCCAAATCACACTTAAGCACATGGTTACTCAATTAGCCGGAGCCTGAAAAACACCATGGATTTCAGACTTCTGTTTAGGCTGGATTTGGAGGACAGACAGTTCCTAGTCAGGGCTAATGCCTGCCAAAACAAAAGTTATCCTCCAGAAATCCTTAAAAACAAGACTTTATTTTATTTGGTACTATGTGCCCTAGAACAAAAGTTACCACATCATGTGACAACAGCCTGATGCTCTGCATAAGACCTACAAGAAGAATGGGAAAAAAAATATTTTAAATTTTAAAAATGGAGATGGATTTTGGTGACTGTAGCAACTGAGAGGAGCATCCCTATATATTAATACATACATTATTATATATAGGGATCCCTATATATTAATAAGTCAGCGGGGGTGTGCATTTTTTAGGTACCCAAGAAAAAACCTTTTTCCACAAGAAGTTAAGCCACTTGCAATTTGATGTTTTTCAAGCCCCCTCTGGAGGTGATTGTAGTACAGTCTGCATGGATGTATTACTAGACTGAATGCCTGCCAGGTGGCTGCATCTGACTAAACAGAGCATTTTGCAGAATCATTCTGGAAGGAAAACTAGAGGTCCATCTGAACACTCGGGATGATGGCAGAAAGGAACAGGCTACATTTTTGTGGTGTACCTACCATCCTGCAGGTCACAGAAAGCAATTTGCAAACATTGGAGAAATGTCAGGGAAAAAAGAGAGGCAAACAAAAGTCCATCCACCTACAAAAGCATCTGTGCAAAATGACATAGCCCAGGTGGCTGAAATGGTTTTCCCATTCACTGCACATGTAGTCTGGTTTTAGCTGTCTCCAGTGCACTCATCCTGCTCATCTATGGTAGTTACTCCTCCCTCAGAGCATCAGTGTGTTTCCCATTCACATAAATAAGAGTTATGTCTTTGTGTCCAGAGAGGGGATTTTATTTGTCTAGTGCCAAAGCAGCTTCTCAAAGGACTGTTTTCCTCCCACACTCCATTTTGTTCAGTTCTGACTGGTGTTTTCTTTGTTTTGAATCATTTGGACTCCTATTTTAGGTAATAAATGTTAAACTATTGGAGAAGGTGACATGGCTAGAAGTGGAGTCCTTAGTGGGTTCAGACATCTAAGTAATGCAACCTAAAAAAATGAGATGTATATAAAAAGAGAAAAAAATCTTGAAAATTTTGCAACGTAGAAATAATTTCATTTTATGTGATGATATCACCACATTTTCCTTCTCCTTTCCCCATTACCTATCAGTGAGAGTCTAGCACGGATACATGTTGGAAAGCTTGTTCTTATTTGCAGGGGTTTTGTGTTATTTAGCTATTGCTTGTAAAATGCTTTGAAAATCTTCATCCCAAGGTACAGTTCAGTGGCGTGATGACTATGGCTGTCACTGCTGGGTGCTTGCTCACCACAGCTCCGGGGTAACTTTGCATCAGCCTAGGGACACATCCTCCTCCGGGCTGGTGAAAGACAGTTTCACCTCAGCTAGTGGTGGTGCTGGGCAAGCACAGTGTTTGCCCGGCCACTCCCTGGGTTATCAGGGAGTTCAGGAGCAGCAGATTAGAGCCATTCACACCAGCAGTTTCCTTAGTCCCTCTGCGAGACTGATAAATTCTGGCGGAGAGGCAGTGACGCCAGCAGGCAGAAATCTTTTCCCCAGGGAGGGATCCTGCCCTGCCTGTGTATTTATCCCTACAGGTGTGGCTCCAGCTTCTGGAAACTCTGTCTCTCCTGGCTTTTCGTGCCTGCAATAGTTTCCCAGGCCAGTCGCTGTGGCTTGTATGGCTCCAGCAGTCTTCCCCTGGGAGCTGCTGCTGGCCCAGAGCTCAGAGCAGCGTTGCTCAACAGCAGCCTCATTCTCCACAGGTGCCCTTATGGCCCTGCCAAGGGGGTGCACGCTGAGCCAGCCTGCCTGTGACAGCTCTCAGCCTTCACCCCTGCTGCCTGGCAGCCTCTGGGGAAAGGTGTCTGCTTGTGACAAACACAGCGGGCTAGGTGAGGAAACAAGAGGCTCGAGAACAGCTTGGTTCAACTCCAGCCCTTCTCATTCCAGTGCTGCCAGGCAAAAGACAAGGCACAGCCTGAACGGCCCGGGATGGGAGGCAGGGCTGCGGGTGTGTGGCCAGCATGCAGTGTGCTGCCACAGGAAGAGTGCTGCGAGCACAACCACAGTGGAGAGAGGAAACAGCCCTCTGAGCACCAGCATGGTCTGGGCAGGCTGGTGGCCCAGCTCTCTGTGCCCCCCAGAGTCATAGAACCATAGAATCACAGAATGCTTAGGGCTGGAAGGGACCCCCAAAGAGCATCTAGTGCAGGGACACCCTCAACTAGCCCAGGCTGCTCAGAGCCTTGGCCAACCTCACCTGCAAGAGCTCCAGGGATGGGGCCTCAACCACCTCCCTGGGGAGCCTGTGCCACTGAGCCACCACCCTCAAGGGAAACAACTTCTTCCTGAGAGCCAGTCTCAATCTCCTCTGCTCTCATTTAAACCCATGACCCCTCGTCCTT